>CAEFZX010004905.1:0-49550 GCA_903066825.1 Alfaro cultratus | reverse complement strand
TTCTCTCAGATAAAACTTTAATCTTCTGTTGTATGCCTTCATGGTCTGACAAAAAAAAAAAATCCTACATTTTCTTACCTATCAGGCTTTAAATTAACTAATCCCTTAAGAAGAAACTTCTTTAAAAAATATTTAAGCTCAAGTTATTTATGTTTCTTGTAGCATTTTCTTCCTCAAGAGGATGAAACAAACCTTGAATAATAAAACCAGTTTTTTCGGTTTTATACCTATTGGCATTGACGCTGCTGTGTGTTCTTGGCATTGAAGCACACATGCGAATCTACACTTGCAGTTACTATACGTCATGTGGGTGTAGTCCAAACTCAAGGGCAGGCCCGTCTATTTGCTGTCTCTCAGCACCCTGTCATCTGGCTTTAGTAATTACATAGGCATACAGGAGAAACAAGTTTGACAGCTGAATAAGATCTATGCACACATTTTGTGTCTTTTGACCTGTGTGTTGTAAATAAAGAAATTTGACTGAAGTGAGAATTGACCTGAGATGGACACTTAGACTAAAGTTTCATTTCAGTGCCAAAAGCAGAGATTTCATATTTGGACAACTCAGCTCTCATAAACAATCTTTATGTGACTAAGGAAGAAAGTAAATGTGGATCATTCGAGTAGATTATTAATATCCCCTCAGGGTTATATTGTGTTTAAAAATAGCTAATTGTTATGGTCACATTATACACACTGTATATTGGTTCCTCAGTGCAGTATGCATCAGTAAAACTAGTTAATGTCAGCATTTAATGTTACCAACAAACAAATGAAAATGCAGCTGCACATTTCTAGAGAGGTAAATTTCATGACTAATATTTCTTAAATAACTTACAACAGTTAATAGTTAATTAATTAATCAATTAATTATCATTATTCAATACTGCATTGATCTTCTGAATGAGATCAAAATGTTAACTAATTATATATGTTAAATTTAGCACAAAGTTCATAATTCTATTTTGTAAAAGTATGAATGCTTTGTGACTCACTAGATACTTGAATCTTCACTTTGACTTAGAGCAAAAGCCTTGAAGCATAACTTTGAATTGAAACAATGACATTTGAGTATCACTGTTACATGCATATATCTTTTTCTTTCTACTTAAAAAATATTTTCTCTGCCTTAAGAAGCAGCAAAGTTCTGGTGTGAAAAATGCCTCTGAGATTAATAGAGCAACGAGTTAACCTTTAAATCAATGTGGACTAATTCTAAAGCTCATTTCAGAGGAGAAAAACATGTAAGATCTCTATGCAGAGATTAGAAGAATATAGCTATTTTCTCAATATGCTTTCACATCATAAAAAGCCTCTCAAGACAAGGCCTTATGGGATCTTCTGTAAAATAAATAATTTATTCGAAAAGGTATGCACTACCTTCATAAAGCAGTGCGTGGGAGACTGTGAGCAAAGATGAATGAGGGACAGTTTTATTCAACCAAAAGAGTAACAATTTGCGGAAGCAATAAAAAGAGGCCGATAAAGCAGTGTAGGGGAATTAAGGGAACTAGACACTGGACCTTAGAGAGGAGAGTAAAACATCTTAAATCTCCTATCCACTGCACTCCACTTTAAACAGCGGACATAGATTGTATCTTTATTTGTCACTGGCAGTAAAACATTATAGTTGTTTGCATGTGGAATGGGTCAGCCCTGGTTGATCACAAGCCTCCCAAATGTTTATGATGGCTTGTTCAACTGTCTCATAAAGAAGACCTCACACTAAGAGTCTTGTTCAAACTATTGATAACAAAATAGTGTGAGATATGTGACACAGAATGCATGAAGTTCTATAACAATCCTTTGCAACATTTCTGTAATTTAACAAATTTAACAACAAGGTTACCTTCATTTAAATAAAATGAAACACTTCAAGTGTTTTATTTCATACACATTTATATAGCCTTGAAAGACTTCAGAAACATTGAGCTTTTCCAATTTTTTTCCATAAACACTTTAATATTAAAATCAAAAAAATATTGGGAGTTTTATTGTGATAGACCATAATTCTGAAGTGGAAGGAAAAAAGGACATAGTTTTTAGTTGTTATGGTCACATTATACACAGATGAGATAAAATGTAATACCCTTTACTATGACATCCCTAAAATAAATCCAATGCAGTAATGTTACATTCATAATTCACCTTAATTTGTGAATGGAGTCCATTAGTTAATTTCAATATCAATACAGCTGTGGTATAAAGGTCTAAGGGGCTTGTTATAGAACAGACAGCATCATGAAAACCAAGGAACACACCAGACAGATTATGGATAAGGTTTTCAAGATGCTTAAAGAAACATTAGATTATGGGACAATATTCCAAGCTTGAATATCTAACAAAGCAATCTTCAACCCATTATCTGAAATTGAAACAATGATGTCACATTTCTGCACCGTTTTAGAATTGTTGACTGTCTGTAATCTTAGCAAAGGTAGCTGAGGAAGTGAACGAAGCAGTTCAGATCATGGTGGTCCTACATCTAAATATTGAATCCGGTAAGCTTCATTACGTTGAACTGGCGTATAACATATGTCACTGGCAAACCTTACCAATTGGGTAAAATTTAAAACCTCAACACAGTCCACACCTCCAAGGATCAATGTTTTTCAACATACAAAACAAATAGCATAGGACAAAGCTCATTATTCTGCAGAATAACCATGGTTATCCTACATGTAAGTAAATGCGTGTTGATCTCTCTTTGACATGTGTTGGTCTATCAAATGGAATACCAATTAATTACGTTCAAGTTTGTGGTTTCAATTTAAAAAGAGATAAATAATTTGAGATGCATGTCTATATTTGTAGGTTTTGATCTGTAAATTATACATTATAAAGACAAGGTGACTGATAAAAGGTAATTGAATTCACAGAGGCAGCACCCACATTTGTGTACAGGCAGACCAAATATGTCAGGTACCTCTGGGAGGCCTGGAGATTTGAGCTTCTGTATTTCTGATGTTGACTGACAAGTGAACGCCACACCCTGAGGCTTTGGCCTTTATGGTGCAAATAAAGAGGCCTGCAGACGGCAGACTAACGGAAACAGGTTGATTTTTTCCAGACACTATTAGGTGTTTAAGGTGGACAAGTAATGTAATATGGATTATGAAAATCTGAAAGCCCTAAGCAGAGTAACTGCAGGCTTGCTGTTCAACGTGAATCTCATGGTAATTTAACAACCTAAGCTAACAGAAGATAACCTTCAGCATGTGCTGTGGAAACAAAAAGTGCTGTCTCACATTTCTGCTGTGCAACAGTTTTATTCTTGTGGCTGCACATTTTTAGGTTGTACTTAATTGAATTGTCAAATTCAGTTTATAACTGAAATTATGTATGCAATTTACTTATTTTTCAATTAATATCAATATACATCAAAGCCTGTCATCAGTGTGGGAAATCTGTTATTGGAGGTGTTATCAATTTTACAGGAGATGCCTTGTGATTTTATTTATACCAAACAGCAGTGGCACATGAACCACATATGATACATAAACCTTCATGTATTTCATGTGAAATGTCCAAAAATAGAAATGGCAAAGTGCTTGACTGACTCTGTATCTTAATCCAGAAAATATGGCCCAAATTTAAGATTATTTTTTTTATTTATTATCATTTCTTTGAATTTTCCCATTTGTCATTTTAAAACTTTCAAACCTATTTTTGGGAAGCAAGTAATATGTAACTATCTGCATGAATAAAACACTGTATTACAAAACTTTTAATGCACACCAAACTCTAAATAGTTAAGGATAATCTAAAACAACAATAAATAAACAAATCTTGTACAAGTTTTCTTAATGTAATACCAAACATTTATATTCAGCTTACCGAATGCTTAATTACTTTTCAATTATCCCAACCCAGCACCTGTGGACATCTTTTCAAATCCTTTTTAACTTTTTCATAAATTCAGCTGGAATACAAAATAACCCCAATGTCTACTGGCATCTGCTGACACAGCACACAGCTTAATATCACTCTGTATTTTTGAAGGGTCTCAAACTCGAGTAAACAATGCTGACTCATTATTTGTTCAATTAATTTGTGCTCCTGCAGATATTCTTTCCTGCGTTCTCCTCCCTCTTGTTCTGTCAGATTGAAAGTCTCTCTCAGTCCTTTTTGTCTTCTCCTGGCGCTCTCCTCTTGGCAATTACTTTTGAATTCTGATTTAGTGTTTTTCACTTTTGTTCCATTTGGCCTCTGTCCATTCCTATCTCCTGCTTCTCATGGGTTAGTGTTTACTGCTGACCCGGCAGCCCTCCCTTCCCCACAGCTAATAGTTTGAAGCTTGAAGGGCTGTGGACAGTTGGAAGGACAACATTTGAAGTTTTAACCTTAATCTGATGGAGAATTTTGTCCACACATGCGTTCTTTCTGCTGCTGTATGTCTGTTTTATTACTTGCCAGTTGCGTTAAGCACTTGATGGAAGGATGATGGGTCAAACTCATAAAATTGGTCTGACCTTTAAAAAACCCCCAGCAAAACCGAGATAAGACGTAGAAAGACTTCAAATATTTCTCTAACTATGGTAAATACTTTCTGAGGCACATGTAGAGTTTTCTGATCCGAGTGAACAATACCAAATCATCTAGTTTATACTATATTCTTAAAGTGTTAGTTCAATACTAAAGAGGCCTAACCAGGCAGCTCAAGTGAGTCACTCACAAGTCGCAATCTTTTAAACTATACCAGTTTTAATTTTCATTTTTGATGCCAATTCTGCTTTGTGTTGTCTTATACAACAGCAAAGTTTAGGTAGTTCAGAGACAATTCAACCTTTGACAAAAAGCTTAACCTCATAATAATTACTTGCTGATGAGAACAGGTTGCCATGGGAAACATGTTTACAAACAAACTCTGAAAGATTCTTCAAGTTGAGCCGTGAGACGAGAGAGCTGACAGGACTACTGGGAACGTGTTAATCTCATTCCAGACACTAGATACTAGGTTAATATATCTTAGAAACTTTTATTTCAATAAAATACTTTATGTTGACATTGAAAAATTACATATTTCAGCCATAGACATATGATTAACTGTTATAATGAGCTGCAGGACAAACAAGTATCTCCATAGCCTACATTTTGCTTGGAGTGGACTCATAGCTTTTGAAACCCATTACTAGGGAAAAACCAAAGGCTTTTGCTTCTTTCAGACTGCCCAAGAGCAGCTGTGGCTACAATGTAGCAAACCACCATCAGTACATGAATGACTGCATGTAGCGTGAAGAGCTTTGGGGTGAACATAATTTATAATAGTGTCAAAAAGTAATAATATATTGTACAATTGTCCAAAAGGTATTGAAAGACCTTTGAAATGTTCACATTGTTCAAGCTGCACAGTCAGTTGTCTTCATGGTCGCCAAATTCTTGACATTATAGCACAAGCAGTTTGTATATTCTAACAACAAATGGTGCTTTTAGTAATTGAAACATTTTCGTTGCTCTGAAAATATGATTTGGTGTTGCAGCTTTCTGCTTCAGTAGTCATGCGCCATCCGTATCTAGGAAAATTCAGATTCATATGCATTTGTACTCAGAAGGGTCCCCTGTATGTCTTCACTAGTGTTTAAATCTATTCTGCAAGTCACAGCTGCCAACTGCAGGCTGGAACAAATGAATCTTCCTAATTGAATGAGCATGTTAACCATACTCATTAAAACAAAAACACTATATCTTTGTTTAGATTTTTATAGCTTTTTTTTTATAGACTACAGCATCATGCTGCTGTGTGTGCAGAAAGCGTTTTGCATCGAAGCTGTGGGCAGGCAGCTTGGGGTAATTAATTCTATTAAATCATTCCCTCTTTCCTATTAAGACCACATTACAAGAGGCTAAAATCTAGAGCAAAGTACACAGAGAGGAGGAAAAACAAACCACTCAACAGAGAATGGATCAGTTCTCCTTTTTTTATGTTTTTGGGCAACCAGAAACAAGCTGGTCTTTTATTGGCTGTCAGCTCCCACCCCACTGCAGCAGGCAAACAGAGATGAAAAGAAGGGAAGAGAGGGGGGACATTTCTATATTGAGGGGCTAGAAGGGCTCATCCGGACGTCCTGGGTGAAGCATGAGAAAGAGAAGGAGGCAGGAAAGAAGGGAGATTACGGACAGACAGACGGAGGAGATAGAAATGTGGGTGGCTTTAAATGTTTATAGTGGCAAGATTTTTATTACTGAAGTGTACACACGTATAGGGAGGTTCTTTAGGTTTGAGTGGGTGAATGTGAAGCAATCTGCAGAGTGTGCATGTTTATAGATAAGTCTCAGGAGAGACTGGTTGGAACACTAAGCAGACCAGCAATCATCAGGTCTTAGCCAAATGCTGGCAGGAAAATTAAAGAGAAAGCCTCTCCCTGTCCAGCATTTCCCAGATTAGATATGAAACACTATAAAATGCTTCACTTTTCGCTTTCTTTCTTTTCTGGAGATATGTATGCGTCTTGTTATGGTTTTGGTACACCTGTGGAACAATATGGGTGTGCATTCATTGTGGTCTAAGACTTTTAGTTGGTTGTTCCCAGTGATTCAGTTCACATGTTTTCAAGAGGCATTTAAGTGGGTGGTCACCGCCAGAAACTTGTCATGCTGAAGTATAAAAAAGAACAAAAAGGCTAAAATGCCAATAATTTTCCACTTGTAAAACTCTGCTAATAGTTATTCGTACTAAAAAGGGAACTTTCTTAAAACTGATGACTGACAAAACTCTGGCATTGAAATATACTCAATGTCTTCTAGATTATGTGAACTCAAGGCTTAAATGATAAAAAAAAATGCATAAAGAAAATAATAACTACAGTCTTTTCAATTTGTTCCATAACCTGAACTGTTAATTTTTATCTCCTATTCAGTGTATTTTTGTCAAAGCATACAGTGTATATTCAGCTTTCTTTCTTTTTTTTATCAAAGACCATGCAAGATAAAAGTTGATGATCTTTGAACTCAGTGTGGGGTCAGTGAGCCCCAAGTCTGCAGGATTATTGTTTTGGATCATGAATATTATAGGCAGTGCTATTATTGTAATTAGAACCAAGTTGACATGTTTTCTCATTTTTGACTAAAAGTGAAATGATTTAAACATATTTAGTCTCATGTTGTGTGAAATGAGAGCATGTCTCAATAAATCAGTTTGTGTCAGACAAAAGAGCTGCATCTTCTAAGTAAATCTTCTCTTTCTGTTTTATTTCATCTTACACCTTTCTCTATTGCTGTTTCCAAATAGGTGCCAGATCACACTGAAAGGGAAACACCGCATGACTGGCTTAAAAATGTTTCTGTGTACCTCATTTCTAATAAAAAATGGATGAGGCTAAGCTACAGCACCACAAATAACTTTCTTAAACCTTTCTTCCTTCAGTGTTAGAATCAGTCCAGGTATTAGTTGTAAAACTTCCCAGTTTTGTTGTGATTGAATCCTGACTTTCTTTATTACATTAAGACATATGGCAGAGCTGTTTCTGCATTTTTCATTTCCAAACATTGAGTAATCTGGATGAGCACAGCTGTGATTAATATGGCGTCACATCATATTTTCTTCTTTTAACTTTTAATATGATCTTGGCTGAGTTTACTGTTATCCCCCCAAAACACCATATTTCTTGCTTTTCTGGTTCAGTAACTTTGCAGTATCCTTCATGTTTTATCAAACATCTTCTTACTCCTTACCAAAGGTCTTCTCACCCCTGATCTTCTTTATGTTGAACTGAATATAGATTCATTTCCCTTATTGACACAATTTATCATTTGTCCTTAAAATACATCCACTTTATTAATTTCTCCTTGGTGAGGTGTGATAATCAGCTGTCTGACTATTGCTTATAACTGGAGTTAGATTGAAATGAGGTACTCCATCCTGATGGTTTAACAGAATTAACTCTACACCCATCATTGCCACAATCACACAAATCAAAATATGAGCACATCTGTAGCAGCACACACTTTACATATTTGATAAGACTTGATATTGGACAAACTCTTTATCATTTCTTCACATTTAGATGTAAGATATGTTTTGGGGGTGTTAACATACACAGAATGACAGGAAACAACAACTCAGTGGTTTTCCACACATTGACACCTGTACTTTAACAAAAAAAAAAAAAAAAAGTTTCTAAGCGGCATGTTGGCCTGCATACAAAATGGTTCCTAAATTAACTACTTAAAACCTAAAATAAGAGCAAATGGACTAACAATGAGTTGTAGCACTCATGGCTCCAATACTAGATGTTCTAGCTCATTAAAAAATAACTTCAGACAAAGATAGCCTGAAAAAATACAAAAATCTAAATCAATTTTCATTATTAAGAAAACTAAGTTGCCTCTTTGCAAAAAAAAAAATAAAATAAAGTCACTTTGAGTAACCACATTTATTGGCTTACTTGGGGTGATAAAATGTCTATAATAGGTATAAAAATATTTACAAAGTGCAAATGCAGCTCTGTGTAGAAACCAGAAAATACATTTCCTTTTTACCGTCCCGGTCACAACAAATGGAATGCAAAATGCACTTCTGCATGTTTTCTTGGCTAGACTCTTTTGTGTTTTAAAACATTTGAATGTTATCAAAACATGAATAAAAATAGGAGAAATCTTTAGCTGCCAAATACTTTTGTCACAGTTCTTTTGCCTACAATTTAAAAAACAAAATAAACAGAAAGAGACAAATTCAAAGATATTCTCACATCATTCAAGAACTGTCCTCTAGTAATTGGACTATCAAAGGCTCAATTAGATAGGTGTTAATAGGACCTAAAGGAAATATTAATATTTGGCAACATTGTTGGGAAATTTAATTCCAACTTTTAAAGTATACAATGTAACAGGACATTTAGGGTAATTTTCTGTCGTTGTTCTCAGTGCATGTACTTAGCAAAACAACATTTTCCTGTATCTTAGGGTTGAAATATAACTTCTTTAGTGTGCCTACGTTGCAACACATCTACACAACTAAATTGTTTCCCTTGCTCCCCAACCCCTGGGTTGATCTCTTGGCCAATTGGCTACACTGTGAGTGATCTGTTTACGGCGAGGGCTGGGGCCCAAAGCGCTGAAGAACACAGTTATTAATTCCAGTGAAGGCTTTATCTGCTTTGGGACTCCATGTGTTTACTGTATGTGGGTGTGCGCATATGTGTGTGTTTTTAGTTTCCAGTATTGCTTTTTTCTGCAGTCTGCATTTGCTATCTTTCCCTAATCATGAAGTCTGCAGCATATACACTACTTGTCTCCATCAAATATCTATCTCCTGCCAATTGTCCACCTGCACTGTGCTCATATATTGTGCATTTGTATGCGGCCTTAGATCATTTCAGTAATGGCCGGCCATTCCACGTAGATCAGCAGTGACAAGAGTAATCTGTCTATGTGGCAGCAGCTCCCACAGTGCTCTGCACACCATTTGCAGTCCTTGGGCTCATCAGTGGAGGAAGTTGCACTACCAACACAGAGAACCTGAGGTGGTTTTTAGACGGCTCTTCTATCATAAACCTCTAGTAGCAACACTCATCATTTCTGTAGAATTTCAAACTTTCAAAAATTAAAAGAAAATCTAACCTGAGTGAAGGAGCTGAAATAGAAAATGTCATAAGTTGTCCTGAGGATGAATGAAAACAGAGGTTTGGGTGATGTCATGCTATCAACATGCAGGTGAATGCCTTCAGTCATCACTGCAGGGCAATTCGATTTTTTTGAATATCCTGACAGATCCCCTGATTAAGTTGTTTGGTCATCAAAGATGGCACCAAATGCTCACACACTGCCTCCCTCCTTCAATCCCTACATGAGCATTTCATATGCTGCTTGTGATGGATTATCATGGTCCATGTCCCAGGGCTAAATGTTTAATTTAGTTTCAAATGACAGTACTCATGCAGCACCAGTTCTGAGCAGTTTGCTGAGTGTATCATCTTTCTTGTAATGCAAAAAATATGTGGTGATGAAAACAGCATTTGGGTTGTTTTGTCTGTGGAAGAATAAAACAAGGAACCTCAAAGCATAAAGGAATCCAAACATTTGTATGCAAAAGCAGGCTACCTCTGGCCAAGGATGCACTGTTCCATCCAAAGCTATCTGGTGACAAACACCACTATAATGTTTCTTATTCAGGCTGGAGCTTTACATCAAAGAAGACAGCTGTGGAAAAGTCAGAAAGGTCAGACTGGTTCCTCTTCAAGGATTGCCATCTATGAGCTGTTATCATTATCCACCATCTTAATGTGCCAAAGATGAGTCTGTGGGAAAAAAACAACAAAAAAAAACAAAACATCAGACTATGACTCAAGTCTCAGAGGTCTACAAAGAATCTACATGCCTTAAGCTTTTTTTCAGTTTATCTTTACAAGAGCAAACTTGAGCTTATTTTCTGTTGAACTTGGTTAATAAACCAACATAAAGAAGTGCATAGCTCTAAATTGGAAAGTTTTCCTTCTTTTTAATTTTTCAAAAGTTTTGTAGAAGTTTTTTTAAAGCTTCTACATAGATTTTACAAGTTATATGTAAAATCAACTTTTTTCAAGCTTTTCATCATGTTATGAAATTCATTCATCAGAAACATACCTAGAGTGTGTTCTTGAATCTGTCATGCATGTTTGAGAATCCTTTGATCTCCCGAAGCAACCATTGGGCTGTGCAAAACGCTAGGTGGACTAAATGCTGCCTTGGAGACGCATTTAAAAAGTACTGTAGTGTTTGGTGTCACTATAGCAACAACAAATCAAGTTTCTTAGAAAATCAAGTTTTGCTAGTTAACCAGTCTAAATAATTTCTTAGCATGAAAGGTCTGTCCTTCTTATTCTTGCCAGAAAGAAGTTGTGACTACATCACAAAGATATAATCAAAACTCAGGCTTTAGAACATATGCACACACACACACGCCTACACATAATTTGCCACATGTTTTCACATTCTTGCAGCACTGGGATTCTTGGACTGTCACACAACACAACAAACAGACAGATCCAAATCAGCAGATAAGGCACACCGCCGGACAGAAATCTGTCACTTGTGAGGATCCTGACGGCCAAGGACAGAGAGACAGGAAGACAGATAGACAGCACAGATGACAGCATGTGTTTGTTTCCCAGCCTTCAGCGAGCTCCAAAGCTGTCACCGGCAAGTTGGAACGGATGATTTTAAAAACCCAAAATGAGCTGTCAGGGAACAACTGTGATGGATAGAGATTTGGATTAAGGATGTGGAGCCTGTGGTTATGGTGCATAAAGCAATAAAAACAGCTGAAATGTGGTTTAACTTATTTAGATCATTTAAACCCAAATAGAGGCTTTATATATATATTTTTCTTTTCAAGGTAAATGTACGTGATATATAAGCATAAAAACTAGAAGCCCAGACAGCAGATCTCAAATGATAATGGCAGTAATGTAAGGAAAACCTCAACCAAAGTGGGAAAATAATTGAATGAATAAGTAAGTAATAAATAAAATTCAGTACAGCTATAAATGACTTCCATCTAGCACTCACACTCTCCAACTATTGACTGCAGTAGTAATTATATAAAAAAACTGTCAACTTGTGCTAACACAAATACAAATTCTGGCTGGGAGGCTTTTTCTATAAAGTTTTTAGATTTGCTTCCTATAGTCTGAAATATGCATGTCATTGTTAATAGTCTGTTGAAATTCCTCCTAGGGTGTGAGTGTGTGCATGTTCGTTTGTCATGTGTGTCTCAGTGTTAGACTGGTGACCTGTCCAGGACGGGCCCAACCTCTTCTCCAATGATCGCCAAAGATAGGCACCAGTTTCCTGTACCTGGATGGATTAAATTGGTAGACAATAAATAGATAAATGATCCTAAGTATGTGGATTTTCTGTGCTCTCTCTCCATTCTCCCACTGTCTTCCTGTGCATCGAGTCTCTGCTGGGAGTGAGCCCGAAGGAATGAACCCAGACATGCATTAAATACCCAATCATCATCTGGGTATTTGGGATCAGAGATCTTCTTCTCAAGCTGCCTGATTGTTATAGCTGTGGTAATCGAAATCTCTTTTTGCCTTTCCTGATTGTAGCACCTGGTGGTATTTCACAGCATCATTGTGGGCCTGGAAGTATCTTTACTGTGATCTCGGTGTTCTTTTGGTATCTTTCGGGAAATCACCACTGCAAGTAGACCTATTGGGAAAATCACCTTCCCGGTTTTAATTAGGCAGCCAGGTCACTTTATATTTCTAAACAAAAGGCAGAAATAAAATAGTTTTATTGTTCGTTCAAAGCTGAATACATCATTTGTTCTCCTCTCATCTGTAAAGGTTGTGATTTTGCAATAAATTAAAATAAATACATATCTGAAAAGATAACAGTGCAGGCCTTTGAAAGGAAACTTTCTTTTTATGATTTTCACCCCTTTGAACAGATCACAGCAATCAAAACTGATTTAATACATAATTACTGTATGAATTCTGTGTAGTAATGTTGTTTCCAAGTTCCTTTCTGTTTATGACTTTTGAAACTTTCTTTTCAGCAAAACAACACAGACATTTAACTTTTCTTCCACATCCACACACGTTTATTAAGAGTGATTAAATACATCATAAAAAACTAAGAACATCTATTTCAGTGACAGTTCTAGGCCATATTTACGGAGGGGTCAGGGGAATTAGGGTGGAGCCAGTGTTTTTCCATGGGGTCAAAGAACAACAGAATTAAACAAAGAGCAATATTTCATAATTTCATGTAATAAGTGAGCCATGGAAGAAACTAAGGGACTTTCCAATGTTATGCATAAGAAATTGATTTAGTCTTATCAGTTCAGCACCAGGGAAACAACAGGGGCCATCACCAAGTCTACATGGGCATTGGCCCCTGTTGGCCCCTGTCTAGAGTCGCCCTATTTATGTTCAAACTGATCAATGGCATCAGTTAAAAAGAACCAAATGAATGCTTTTCCAGCTTCACTCTTTTAATACATTATTTGATAAAAGAAACTATGCTACAATGGGATTGCATTGTTTCACTGTCTGTCCAAAAACCACAAAGCTCCTTTTACAATTAGAATTTCCAAAATTATTTATATTTGTTAAATGCCAGAATAATGAGACAGGGAATTTCTGTGAGATATTTTATTACTTGCCTGAAGGTGTCATATCCACATGCTCAAATAATTATATGAACATCGTGTGAATTTCCACCCACTATACTGTTGAGACAGTTTCTGTGTCTCAGAAATATTTCCTTTACAAATGTGCAGATCACTTTCAGAACAAAAGCTAAATATCTTATGAAGATGCTTGCTGAAGATGGAATCAGTGATGAGTAACACTATCCAAAGTCAAATTTGTTTGCTTATTTGCTGAAATGCCAATTAGATATGTATACTCCAAATCCAACATGAAAAAAGTCAGATTACATCTTATAAATAAACTCATGGATGAAGACAATTTTGAACACATGTCCCGTGGTTTTATGAAATAGAAATGTAAGCCTTTGGCCACAATGACTATTGTTAGATTTGGAGGTAAAAGAGGGGAGCCTCGAAGCCTTAGATCATCATCCCAGCTGTGAAAAATAGAGATAGTGGCAATGTTATGAGAGTATTTTTCTGCTCAATATCATCCTGAAGATTAATAACAAACACCAGTGAAAATACCGAAGCGACATCTCAAGATATCAGCCAGGAAATTAAAACTTGGGTACAAATGGGTCTTTCAAAGTAACAACAACCCTAAGCCTACTGTCAAAATGGTGAGAAAGCAGTTTAAAAACAAGAGACTCAAAGTTTTAGAGCGATATCACAAAGTTGTGATATCAATCTTAAAAGAAAAATGTGATCAGAGCTGAAAAATGTTGTGCAATTAAGGTTGCTAAGAAACCTCAGGTGGAAAAGGACAAAAAATTTCAGTGAAATAGTGAGAAGCTTGTGAAAGGGTGCCCAAGTTGTTTGACCCAAGTGGTACAGTTCTAAAGGCAGCACTAAGAAATACTTTGGAAAGACATATAGATAAAGAGAAGAACAAATCTGAGGAAATTGAGGGAATAAAAGAGTTCTGGAAAACCCTAAAGCAGTTAAAGCAATTTGGGCCGAATAAATGTGAGACAGTGATAATTTTCTATCATAGAGAACGTAATCAAAAACCAAACAAGGTTGGTAACATTCTATTCAATTCAGTTCAGTTCAAATGCTCTTTACAAGACAAACAGCTCCAAGTTATACCCAGAAATATATCAGTTGCATACAAACACATAAAAAACATAAAAATTTCTTCGGCTTATTCTTTGCAAAATATCTCTTCAATGGAAAATATTGTATCATCTTTTTTATATTTCTGTTTCTTTCTTTTTCTTCTCTTGCACTTAGATATGCAAAGCAAAGTTTCTTTAAACTATGTCATAATTTCACAAAAATTATATTTCCTCTAGATTTGGTTGGAAAAAAACTGAGATGAAGCTGTGAACTCTCATGTTTTTTTAAATAAAACTGTTCCAGAAGTTCACTTATGGCCACTAGGAAAAAGACAATAACATTGTCTCAGATGATTTATAGTATTATACCAAAGATTTCAACTCTGATATTGATAGTAGCATGATGCATAGGTTCCAAAAGTGTTTCTGTATGTATTTGTGTACTGCAGTCAAAGCAGACAGAACCTAGTTCAAAAATAATTGGAGCCATTCATTAAGCCAGAACTGAAGCCAGATTGTGTCTGCTCTCTTGATCTGAATGTAATCCAAAGTCCCTCCCGCTCCACTCATTCCTCACTCCAGCCAAGATCTAAGGACTGGCTATGAACTTTGAGTGTCTTGCCTTAATTAGTGCATTGTTTCTGCGTGGCACAGCATGCAGCTCTCTCGGCACAGCGCTCCATGGGAGTTTTTGTTTAAACTGTCACCTGGGGCAAACTTTTCTTATAGACACACCAATCCCTTGCTCCCCACTGCACAGACACATTATAAGCTCTCTGAATGTTTCTCCCCACTGAAATATACCCGTATATGTACTCAGACAGATTTGTGACGCTATCTGGAGTTTTAATCGGCTTTTTCATCATTAAGGGTGGGGGAGGGAGGGAATCAGTTCAGTTTTGATTGTTTTAGCCTGTGTTCACACTCATGCATAAGCCATGTCTAACTATATTCTGATGTTTTCTGTTGTTGCTCAGAGATTGGCTGCACAGTGGTCCAGTTGGGAGCACTGCTACAAGAAGGTCCTGTGTTTGAATCCTGCCCTGACCCTCCTGTCTACTTAATCAAAGCCAGCAAACAAAGTATTTAAAACGTAGCAGGTATATGTAATTTGCATTGTTTTCTGTATGATATATATACTGAGGTATGTCTTTATGAATGTTTCCTGCACATCTCTTTGTCGCCCTTTGATGGAGTGGAGAAACCAGCCATCACCCCCAACCACTTCGACCTCGCAAGGATAAGTGTGTATAGACAATGGATGGATTAAACAGTGCTCATTTATATGTTCACCCGAGCATCTGCTTATGTTTGAGGTTTTCACAGAACAGCTGTATTTATGCTGAAGTTTATTTCACACAAAGGTGGAGTCTGTTACTAAATAGTAACCTATTCAGTAAAACACTGAAGGGGTGTGAAAACTATTCAAAACACAGGAAGAGACCTGTGTTCACACAAGCTTCACATGACACAGCATACAATTTATTATCTAACTTCTATGCAGTAAGTGGAGTAAGTGGGAAAAATAAATAAATAAAAGTGACTTCCTGCATTTTCATCCAGTTTATTAATAATTAGAGCAGATTTGAAACAGATCACATGCCTGATGAATAAAAACTGGGGCAGTTAGAGCCTCCCTGTGAATGTGGCTTCGGATGGAGAGCGGCACTTATCAGAGCTTTCCAAAAATCAGGAGGAAGGCCCAAAAAGACGAAGAGCCTCTCAAACTTTTGTCTGCCACTGTCTATAGCTGTCAAGTGTGAGGCATCAAGCTTTTGGTATCCAGAGGAGAAGAAACTCGCCGAGCATGTTGAATGTACGTCACAGTCATTAGCTGACAAAAGGATCTCAAGAGTGGAGCGCGTGAGATTTAACTGTTAAGGAGAAAAGGCTGCTTTTGTCTCAATAAACCCACTAATTACACTGGAGACTGAAGGATTTCCGCCACCGTTTGATCTCTGTAAATCAATATAATGTTCCACAGGAAAGAAGTGAACAAGCTCAGATGTACTGTAGAATGGGGAGACTATTGATGACATTTGAGATTAGGCATGCTTGATTACACCCATGAATGGCTTAATGGCATGTCTAGTACCACTCTGTTGACTGTAGCATTTAGGGCAGACCGCAGAGAACAGATGACAGATAAAGGCTGACGCTTTGAACGTGTCAAATGCAGGAAGAGATGAAAGTTAGAAGGTGGGGAATTGTATTTCCAACAATTCTCTGTTGAACATTGCCAGTAGGGGGAGCTGCTGTATTTCTAATAAGAAAACACACATTTGTAATGGGATGAGACAGAATTGACTCGTTTTGCAAGTTTTTGTGACTTTGAACCTTGGCGTTAAATTATTTGCAAGCAAAAACACCAAATGTGATCAGTGCCTTGGCTCTATTTCTAAGCAAACTCTTACCCTCACAAGAAGGTGTCTGCTTTATTATCTGCTCCTGTTGATTGATCTCTGTGTTTTCTACAGAACTGTAACGTTTTAAAAACCAATCAGGATGATTCACATTTTATTTAAGAGAAAAGATGAATCAGAGAGAAGGAGGGTGGGGAAGGGACAGAGGTGAAACTTAGACTCATAAAAAAGATATTAAAAAACTTTCCACATCGCAGCAACCAGCATTCCTTCTCCTCGTGCAGGGAGGATATATGGGCTGAAGCTGGACTGCATAAAGCAGCGGTTGATTAAATTAAATGACTTGTAGCTCATTCACTTATTACATCTTGATCACATTAACGGCAATGGACAGTTAAATTCTTAATCTCCCATCTTTTACACTATTAATGCGATGCATGGATCATCAAATCAATTAGTGATGATAACGATAACACTACAAAATGATGGCCGTTGATCTATTGCAGAGTAGACCGCGTGGATTAATGCAATAAATTAATTGTTAAAGGAGCTGGTTGCAAAGGCTACTATAACCGAGGGACAAAAATGGAGACTGCAACACATATTCATCTCTAGGAGGATTAAGAGACTTTATAATTGGATGGAATGTTTAATTGGAAATAAAAGAGGCAGACTTATCATCCGGTAACCAAAATATTCTGTATAAGGAGTAATATTATAAAACAGTCTAATAATTCTGTCAAAGTTGAGCTTACAAAGTTTGACAAATGTTTTGTTTATTTTTTCTGAGTTGTGATTGTGAATATAAAATGGCTGAGATACAAATATAATTCTTTTTTTTTTTCTGTTGTTGGTACTTTGTAACTGCATTTAATAAATGTAGATTAAAGAAAATGGCTAGTATTTATTAATTTTTGCTGATATTAATATTTTTGCAGAACAACTACTCTAAACCATGCCCATTGTAGTCAGCTGTTGGAAAACTTAGTAGGTAATTTTTTTTCACTGAAATTTACAACTCAAAACAATTTTTAGAATTGATTTTGAGTATATGTGTTTAATAATAAAAAAACAACTAAAATTAAGATCAAATATTAATAAACTAAAGCAAAACGGTAAGCTTAGCTTAATATATATTATTAAGCCCAAAATTATTCATACATCTACAAGATTTAAAGTTGAAATAATTTTTTCTTAAAACTACAGACATTTATAAATATAAATAAAATCAATGTAAAAGAGGAAAAAAATATATTTGAATTTTATTTATATTTATGTAAAAGGCTTGCCAAAAAATGCATTTTTCTCATTAATCAATGGTCAAATATTTATTTGGCATTAAGCAACCAGATTCCTTTGTAATTGCTGACCAGCTTTCTAGAATACTTACACTGGTTTTGGATGATTGTTCTTCAATAATGTGCTCAAAATGTTTGAGTTTGGAAGGAGTCTTTTGCTGATCGTTTTCTCCCTTCACAAATTCTACAGCAGATTTAAGTAGGGACTCTGGCTTTGCTTCTTCGAAACAGTACTCTTGCTTTTAGACAGAGGAAACATGTCGGTAAAATCAAAAGACAACCAAAAACTCCAAAAGGAGTAGTAGCGGAAATTCTTTCATTCAGTATTCAAAATGTGACATTAAATACATCAAATTGAAGTTACATTTAATGTCTCAAAAACTTAAATTAGGTTTTGACTGTTATCAAATAATTTTATTTGTTAGCTAATGTGAGACAAAAAATAGAATATAAATGGTTGGGATTTACAGTAATTCAAAATTATTTTGACTGTATTCTTTTATTTATTCCTTTAACTTACCTTGTCGGCTTGTTTTTAAACATACATGATGAACTCCACCACTAACCCCCCAAAATAACTGCGTATAGTTGATATACCACAGCCATGCTCCGTTGTTCAAATGTACAGAGAAACCAAGATCTAGGTTAGGCATTTCCAAGTAAAAATGTCATGGCTGAGCTCTGGGCAAGAACACCTTCCCTCTCTTACTGGCTATGCAGGAAAAAAGAAGGTGAACAGTGCCAAGAGGGAGGAGATAACCGAGACCACAGAGTGAAGCAGAGCTGAAGGGCACATGACAGGGATTTGTTTGAAACTCGAACATGTTATCAGAAGCCAAGTTATTTTAAACCCACTCGAAGGGATCTTGGGAGAACTTCTTCCACTACCGGATAGATGTTCATGCTAAGGAAGGTTTTCTGTGCTCCTGACCAAATGGACATGTTGCATGTTAGATAAACCTATTAACTAACACTGTTTTTGTTCTTAAAAAAGGCTATGGATGCTGACCATTAAGTTCTGATCAGCAAGCACATTTGTATTAAAGATAGACAATGAAAATATAGAGATACGTCAAGACTATTAGCTTTTGCAAGTTCATATAATATGTTAAATTTTGGGTGTACTGAATAATAGAAGAATTACTAATTTTTCTAATTTGTAATTGACTTATACAAGTTTTAGTTCTTTTGTACGTCAAGTCTTTCTTCTCTTCTTTCAAATATCTTGTCTTATTCACCACAAGGACTTTTCTCTTAAGTTGTTGAAGTAAAAACAATAAAAGTAAATCATAAAAACAAACTTCTACATTACTTTAAAAATACAAGCTAAAACAAGAATTTAGGGAATGTTTACCTATTTTTTAAAAATTAGATAAATAGAATTTTTTCTAAACCTGGCTTAAAAACTGTCATTATGTCAGTCAAAAAAAAAAAGACATACTTACCTTGTATATGCAACATAACAAATGAAAATAAAATAAATCCCAGCAAAAACAATCTTTGGTAAATATTTAATTTTATTTTACACACATGTTCTCACCCAAGGATAGGGACATCTGCCCAATTCTTCTATGCTGCCTCCATCTCTCTCTCAGTCTCACAGCTCTATTCCCCTTGTGCCACAATCTCTCACCTCCCCACAAGATCTGTGTCATAAATCTTTCCCACCCCACACATCACATCCCCTGCTGCCCATTTACCTCCCGTACCACTCACTGCCAGCAAAAGCCCTATTAACCCCTTGCTAGGCTCTATAGTGTTGTTGAATAATTGAATGTGCCTCCAACCACAGTGAAAAGGCACTTAAATAATGAATAAAAGAGGTCGTCTTTTAAAGGTGGAAGAGCCCCGTTGAATAATGAAAAAGGCAAATCTGTAGTAAAACACACCTGTTGCAGAAAGAGAAAAAAAAAGGTCCAGACCAGTGCAGCTGTTTATTGGTATAGCTCATCCCTTTTCTGATCAACAGTGTACAGCTCTCGCTGGGCATGTGAAGCACAATATTATCACTGCATTGGAAGAAAATGACTGTTACATAAGCGTGCAATAATATATATTTAAAATTTAATTCATATTATTTTACAAAAATAATAAAATCCCATTGTTTCCTGCTTAAAGTTGTAAAAGTGTACCAATCTTTCAAGCTCAATATAAAAATATTTGTTTTTATTTGGCTGAGATTTGGTATAAAAATTTTCGCAATCATGTTTACATGTGATTGAATTTTAGTTCGAACATATAATACATTTTACACTGTAATAGAACGCAACAATTATACGATTTTACCATGTTCTTTCACATGAGAAATCTTCACAAGTCTACCTAGAAAGCAGCTGTCATGTCAAAGAAGAACACAAGTGAAAAACAAACTTTGATATTTATACAAAATTCCTTTACCAGCGGTTATGAGTTATGAATGTTTATTTGTTTCTTCGGCTGTGTTTAAGGTAGAGTGACAGGTTTTAGCCTGCTGGTTGTGTCTGGGGCCTTTCTGTGGGAGCGTGCATGTTCCGCCTGTGCCTGCGTGGGTGTTCTCTGAGTTCTCCGGTTTCCTCCCACAGTTACAAGACCTTCAGGTTGGATTAACTGGCTATTACAGATTGGCCATGCAAACAACTGAAAATCTGAGTTTTTTGTCTACAAAAAAAAAAAAAAAGCATGTCAGTCTAGCAGTTGCTTCGTGTTTATCGGTATTGTAATCGGCAAAGAACATCTGTCATCATTGTGTGTGTTGCTTGGCTGGCCATTCCTCTGCAAAGCCAGCTCAAGTGGAAAGTTTTTAAACTAAATGACTTTTTTGCCAGGTTATTGGAACAAAGCTTGAGAAAATGTGTTTTTAAGTTCATTGTTAAGTCGAGGTTGGTCATTAATTTGTTAACGATAGATGTGAAAATAGATTAGTATCAACAATAACTGTATGGCTAGAAAATAATTAGAATCATGAATATTTCAGTTAATACTAAACAGTATCATACAATTAAAAAATGAATGGTTTAGTTTTCACTTCAATTAACTATAGGGCTGTATTGTTCCCTAATGTAGAAATAATATATTTCATAGATTTATTCCACATAGACATATCCTTCAAGCATGTTTTATTTTTACTTTTTTGATAATTATAGTTTAGACCTAAGCCATATTTTTCTAAGAAAAAATAAAATACATATATAAAATTATAAGACATGTTTTTTTGTTTGTTTTGTTTTTGCAGAGTTGATAAGATACCGAAAGTACATTGGTGTCAAGTCTCCTTTATTTGGTACAACTTATGTCAGCTTGGTAATCTTGGCCAGGTAGCTATACCTTCACAGAAGTTGGTTACACAGTTTCTCTGGAGTAATGAGTCAAATATTAGTTTGTAAACATCATTGATTTTTTTTTTTCCTTCATCAAAAATGGAATAATCAGCAAAATATTAGTTTGTAAAAGTCGTTGATGGTTTTTCCTTAATCAAAAACCAAGACACCATCTCTATCCTAACACTTGGACCCAAAAGTAAAAGACTCAATTGAAATGAGTCCAGATTAAAACAGTCAGGACAAGTTTTAATCTGGAAATTAGACAATAAGCTTGTTGTTCCTTTCTTTACATCTTCTGAAAGTGAAATGATATCTCAAGTCCTTTGCCTGAAGAGACAAAAAGGACATGCAATGTTTTTAAGTTTAACATCCCTCCTTAAGACTGACCCATACTCTTACAGTCCAGTTAACTTTTCTTGTTGTTTTTCTCCCCTTTTCTTTTCAAACCTTTCCTTGAGGATCTAAATCAGGAAGCACTTAACTGTTTCCAGTAGACATCAGCGCGACACAAGTGCAAGATGACCTGGTTCAGCACCTTGTGGCATACCACTGTCACCAGAACCATTGCCAGGTCAGGCGTCAAAGATGTCACAAGACATTTTAATGGAAAAAGATAAATCATTCATAAAGAGACATTCCTGGAGCACTGAAAGGTCTTGCTATGTGAAAATGGGATCATGCTTAGACAGTACAAAACTGTGTTAAAATTTAAGAGAAAGCATATTAAAAGTGGCAACTTAACATTTAGCTTGCTTCTTCATCGGTGCCTCATGCACTTAATTTTAACCCTAAAAAAAGAAGGCAATATTATCTTTAGTGATGTGGCTACAATGTCTTATTTAAAGGTCATTAGACCAAAATTAAAACAGTCAAAATTCAATGGAATAGGAGTCATGACATAAAAGTGTGACAGTGCCAAGTGTAGGTCACTTCAGCTAAAGTCGGAGGTGCTGCTGATTATCTTCCTGCCTGACCCACATTGTTACAGTAGGAGCTTTGCACTGTTTTGGTGCCTGTTTGGCATCTTCACACTTGTTCTCATTCATAATGAATACAGACGGGGCTGCAATATTAATAAGCATCAGTGCCTAGGGCGCAGGGTTTATTTAAAGGTCGGGATAAAGAGGACAATAGTGGTGACATGACCTTTGTGGGTGTGAGAGTAAATTGTGATGTTTGTGTTCATGATTAAAAAAAAAAGTAAATTAACAAAGTGCCATTGTTTTTGGTAGTGATAGATGGCTTTGTAAAAACACCAAACATACTGCTGGTTCACCCACAGGTACTGGGTTTGCTTTTTCAAAGTTAATAAAAAACATAGGCTTGATAAACATCCTGAATCTTAGCAATATTTATGCTTATTTATTATAAAAGAATGTTCCCATGGTAACTTAATGTATCTTGGGCAAATGGTCGCAGACCAAGCAAAGGACATCTTACAATATGCAGAGAAATTACAAATTGAGTGCTACATTTTTTGTCTGAAAGGCTTAGTGTTGGAGTGGCAGCCAATTTTGAGCGACACAAGACTGTCAGATTTTCAACAATGCCATGCAACCTTTGACTTAAAAGGCTGATCAGAAAGATTTTCTTCCTTCTCAGCTGAAAATCTTCCAGCCACATGTGGTGCATTACTGATAAATCACATTATTAAGTGAGCTTCAAGAGCAGGACATCAGTTTAGAGGCTGCCATTAAATAAAAGTTGATGCAAGTGTGGAGCAGAGAGCAAGTTCTGTCAGTCAAGGAGAGCAACATGAGAAAGAAATATTGAATTTAAGTTAAACGGCAGTGCATAAAAATACCAGTAAATATACTTTGAAACAAAATGGTATAGAGGCATAGATTTTTTTATATATCAGTCAATAAAATAATTTTTCTAGTAGTGCAATGGCTTTCTACAAGCAAAAGAAAAAAGGAATACCAGTACTGTCAATGAACTGAGTGCCTAAGCTTGTACAAGGTACCAAACAATCTGAAATCTTCTAAAATGTGAGAGTAGTGATGCAGTGAAGCACAAACATTATTTTAACAAATGCTAAAGAGAAGATGGAGGTGGAAAATGTTCATTTTGCAGATTCAAGCCTGTTTACGGACAGAATCCACTAGTTTATGTACTCATATAGAGAAGGATGTTTAGGTTAGTGGCTCATTTGGCACCTTTAGTACACAATTGAAGTGCACTGGAGCTGTAATCAGCCACATGTGAAGCAGCAGTTGAAGTCCTGTTCTCAATAAGAAAAAAAACTTTGAAAAAGTTACAGAAATCTTTCCAGTTTCTGCTTAACAGGAGGTGTATCTTGGGGTCTTGCTTCCCATGATGGAATGAAGTGTTTTTTTTTTTATTCCTGAAGAAATACTTAACTAAACAACATTAAGTGCTACTTAAAAATAAAAAAAATCTATCCACTTAGATTTAAACTAAAAGTTACTGAGGTTTTTACCCTGAACGTTATAGTTGAAGTTGCATGGCATTTTTAAATTGTTTTTGGTTAGACTGTTTTTGTCCTGCTCTAGGGTTACTATACATTGTCCAGGACAAAAATATACTGTACTTATCTTTGACAAGTGGTGAGCCTTCATTACTTACAGGTCAAAAGTTTTGATGAGTTCACTCAGCAAAGTGCTTTTAAAGGATATGCTGTGTTCTATCACATGTATCTCAGTGTAATTTACAAACTGGCTGTTAAAGCCTGAACAGAAATTCATGCATTTTTTTTCTTTCTTGCATAATGCATGCACTGATGTCTGACTCTCCTCAGCCATCACATCTTCTAAGATGTTATCTTATTGCTACATGCAATCACAACAAAGGATACACTTCATTTGATGGTAACCATATGCTAGAATTCAGCAGTTCAGAATATTTGATTCCAAGAGGGAAAACACTTGGTGAGAAAGCAAAGAAAGGTTTCATGAATCAGTCTAGGGGAGCAGAACCTGCACACACGTTACACAGATTCATACAAGCAATAAACAAGGATAAAATAATGTTCAGTAATATTAAAACCAAGGCTATATCCTCAAGTGACCTTCTAAATTCTCCTTGCTTCATCAAACATGAGCATATTTCTTCACTTTCTGAACATGATAAATCTCAAGGTGATGCGTCAAGTCCTATAAATTCAACACTTATCAGATCGGTTTCCCCCACAAATACAGAGCGAACATTTATGAGCTTGAAAGGGGTAGCAGATTTTTCCCCATTTTTCTCTTCCTTCAAATCTTGATTCAGTTCAGACTAGCAAAAGTTATCAGCCATGTGAGGGATAAGTATTGGTTCCAGAGATTACTCTGTGAACAGAGCTCTGATGTCATGGCGTTTTTTTTCAGAGAACTCCTTTTGTTGGTCAGAGGCTTACAAGGGACTTTACCAGGCTGCTACAAACACCTAGTCATGGGAATTACTGAAATGCACCCCATGTGTTCCTAGTTTTAAAGGAAAACTATTTATTCATACATGATGTGATATATTTCGTTTTTGTGAGCAATGGCAGACATCCAAGCATATTCATACTTAGACTTGCTGAAAGCTCCACAGCTGCTTCATGAAATGATATCTTGGGGCTAACGCGGGTTGAGCAACAGTATGGAAGAATCGCTGAGACTAAATATGATGTTTATCTCGCAGTTTCCATTATTGCTCATACTCTAGAGATATTCTCCTTGAGAAACTCAACCTGATCTACAATCCTTTAGCATTTTGTCATGCTTTTGACAGAAAATTTAACCAATGTTAGCAATGTGTGCTGCATCATTGTTGTTGCACTGTATGAGGATTGACTGATTTTTGTTGTAGTGAAATCCAAACTCCATTCAGGTTATCAATTTGTTCAGATATGCAGTGGTCTTGTTCAAGGTTTCTTCAGAAATTTGGCATCTGCTTTCAATTTTTCATTTGACCTTAAAAAAGTAGTCTCCAGACTTTGCACTATGCATGAGACTTTTCAAGTAACTTTTAAAGTTACAACTTTTTATGCTTGTTAAAAATCTAAATCAATCAATACACATTTCCTACTTTCATTTTACAACCTGTTTTATTTAAATAACTTGCAGTTGAAATTGATGTCAGAAGAATACTTATTTCCTTTATAGGTAACATGGAAATATTATGCCCACTTTTACTCTCCCCATCAAAGGCAGACTGCACAATGCTTCACGGGTGAGTACAATGCAATCTGTAAATGCCAATGTATGAGTAAAGATATATACGAATGTCTCCAAGTGTGCACCCTTGGTCGTGCCATGGGCTACAAAAAGGAAGAGGTGAGTGTGTAGGGTGAGCCGGCAGTCAAGTCATACAGATAAGGATGTTTGAGCATGTGCCAAATTACAATAAATACCATCTAAAGGAACAGTATTAGACATACAGGGCAATTTATGTCCATGTAAGTCCAGGTTCATATTTCAATCATAACAATCCTGTTCATTCCAGTCCAGTCCAATCATAGTGTCAGACTGAAGTTCAAGTACATATTGTCTAAAATTTAAAACAACAATAAATGTAGAATTGAAAGACCATACTAATTATTATAGATTGATGAACAGCTTTAAGTCTAAGACATTTTCAAAATCTACTGCAATTAAAAGTGACTAAGATTACCATCAATGAACACATTTCTTATGGTAAAAGCATATCCTAGAAAAGCTTCTAAAGGTTTAACAAATTTGTCTAAAGATCTAAAGCAAACCATCCAATGATTCTCCTGGGCTCCTTGAAAGTAAAGCTGTGATCCAGTGCTTCTTTCACAGCAGATCGATTACAGTTGAAGAGTTCATTATCCAAGACAAATCCATACACGTCTGCCACGTCATCAGCCGTTCCTCTCATCCGCTTTTTGCTCTGCCTTTTAATTGGCCTTGAATCATCAGTCATCTCAGCTGCACTTGTTCCTTTAGCCACTCTGTCATTTCAGTCTAATGACACAAAGGCTAATTTTACACCCACCAGTCGTTCCATTTAATTACTGACTGTCCAGACCCCTCTACCGCAATCAATAGCAACTGTACCGAGAGAGGGAGAAGCTTTGGGAAAAATGTCCATGGGGCACATGATTTAGGAGAAGAACGACAGTCCTTCATTTCAGTGCATAAGGCTAGTTAACAGGAAAAGATAGCAGGTAGCTAATTGGTCATCAGAGATAATTTGTGAAACATCTTTGGCATACAGGACCGTGCGCATCATGCTTTCTCAAAGCCCACAAGTATTCCAATTATTCCCCCAATGACACTGATTCTACGTATTTGACAGTAAAATCACAGTAAATTATTTAAAGGCTGCCCATGGAGTGATTTAATTTTACTTATCATATAAGCAATTCAACTTACATCCAAATTTCTGTGAATGAGGAGAGATAACCTAGTGCTGTTTGTATTGTACTTTTGCTATTGATATGCCATCTTTTCAGAAAAAACACTTTGCTGGAAAGAATCAGCCAAACCCAACCACTGATCCAACGACAAGTATTCATCCAAAAAGACAATATAAAGTTAAGGTAACCATATGTGGACTCAGTAAATGCTAAAGTTAAATGGAAAAAACATTCAAAACAGCAGCAAAATGGAAATAAACATTGGATGTTAATATCCTCCTATTTTTACATGTTGAACTGAAGATTTGTCAATACCAATGTCAATGCAGATATAGCATGATTTCCTGGTTAAGTGTGTCTTTTGTTTCTTCATAAACGTTGAGTTGCAGAATATGAATCTTCCAGTTAAGGCTGATTTCTCTTCCTACGACATCAAAGGGATTATATACTTGAACCTGTGGGATGCAACCAGTAAACTGATAATCAGTTGTTTCAAGAAACTCAGGTACTTCAGACCAATTGGAGATGACAGGGTGGGTAAAGGAAGGAACTGATGGTTTAACTTAGTGGTTGTGACACTGCTAATGGTAAACGAGAGGTAATTAGGGAGAAAAGAATGGTGCGTAGATCTCCATTCAGAGAACAGAGCGAGGAGCCAGCCTTCCCCACTGCCTCATTTATCATCATCTGCTTAGCAGGTGGTTTAGAGTCAGGACAAACAGAACAATCCCCCTTTCCTCAATCTTTTTTCCTCCTTTAGTCGTGTACATTCGTATGTTCTGTACTTTCCATTTATTGCCACTTTCTCCCTCTCTCTCTCTTGCTCTCTCACTCTCTCAACATTTAATCAACGTTTGTGTCCCATGTGTATTTTCTTTCATCTCTTCATTGTGCTTTCTGTCTTTGACTTTACCACCTGTCAAACCTTTTCTTCAGTCTTTTTAGTTTAATTTTCCACTCAGTAGTTCTGGTGCTATTTACTTCTTTTCACTTTCACATCATCCTATTGCGAACCATCTTACCTCTACCATTTGGTCCAGTTTCATGTATTTATTCAATGTGCTTTGCCTTCATTGCTTTCCTGGTTTCCACTCTTCATTTCTGCTTGCAATTTCTGTCTTCTGTTTTCTATCTTTCCCAACACCACCTCACTGTGACCCTGGATGTTTTTCATTTTTGCTTTTCTACTCCAATTTGTATTTTCATTCTTCACTGATGTTGTTCTTTACTGGGCAGATTGGAACTCTTGTCCTCCCAATTCCAGAGGTTTTCTATTGTTTGTTTTAATTCTATCGTCCTTTGTTTGTGCAAAATATATATTGTAATTTCTTTAGCAAGACATATTTTGTATCAGTAAATTATTGTGGGTGATACATGCAAGAGGCTTGTATCACTCATAATAATGATACAAATACAGGTACAGGATGAGATCTAATCTTTAATACCTCAGGAGTAGGAAGTAACTTTAGAGGTGACTTTGAACACCTTCCTACGTACTTGGTGGTTTTATTTTAGCAGCATGTTTGTGTAACATTTTGAGGAGTGAAACACAGCTGTGTCTGAGGTAGTTCTGAAACTTATTGATCTTGTAGTATTTAATGATGGTGCGACTTCATTTTACAGAAAGTCATTTCACAAGAAGATCTCTAATAAGTTTGAAAATAAACATTTTAGTTGTGAACAGGAAACCTGAGGCTTTTGAACGCAGGGTCATACAAAAGCATTAGTACTGCAATACTTTAACATTTTTTGTCATATTGCATTTCATCATTGTGAAGAGGAAGGAAAATACCACTCATTTCCTAATACAATATCTGAAAAATCTTAACATTTCACATGTAGCCTTTAAAATGTATGCAGCCAGCTACCTTTATAATTGTATTTTTGGCCTTGCTGTACAGTTTTCCATTCCTGATTCTGTTTTTATACAGTTTAGATTTTTAACTTTGTGTGTATCTGCATGCTTTAATCACCTGTCACTTTATTGTTGTACCGGACAACATAAAGTATTTCTATTTCATAATTAAGTCAGTACAAGGTTATCTATATTGCACTATTTGCCCATATGGTAATCAAAAGTGCAAAGAACATCAAAGGAAAGAGAAAAAAATAACCAAGCGTAATTATTAAAGCATTGTAACAAAGTTTATAGTTTTGAATCTCAAGAGTTATCCAGCAGCAATTGAATCATCACAAATGCTTTTACATGGAGAAAAGGTTTCTTGAATTTGATTGATCATCATCAGAAGGTTACAAGAAATGCAAAAAACAAACAAAAACACAAGATCATTTACAGACATCAAATTTGTTCATGCTTTTCTTCATGGATGCATGATTGATATATATTTTTATCTTCATCATTCAAGTACAATACCAGCATAAAAGTAGCCAATAAAAACATCCTTTTGGTTCACAAATGTAATAATGAATTACTTTTCTTGGCAGGGAAACAGAAACAGGGCCAATATCGATAATTGCCTTCAACAGGTGAAAAATGGAGTTTGAAAAAAAAAAAAAAAGAAAACAGCAGGAAACACAAGAAGTAACAAGGTATGGCTCCAGAGTGGGGTTTGCAAACAGAGCTCATTTGAGGCTGAAAGTAATTTGTATTACTCTTGACTGGTGGGAGTTGTTTCGAGAGGCGGAAAACAGATATACTAAGGTCCTCTAAATTATCACTTCAACGTTCGCCTCCTCCCCATGTTGCTTGATGAATATTGCTATTTTTTGCACTCCACAATGAGTTGTAAATTTCAAATTATGCAACAAAAACATTTCCAGTGTACTCGTGAACAATTAATTTTCCTTTCACACTTACATTCTTACTCTCCTTCCCAAACTTGACAAATCGATTGTATTATCATGATCATAATTAATCAAAACATTTCTGATTAATAAGAAAATCTATTGATGTCTATTCACGGAAGTACCTAGATAAAAAAAATACAATGGGCACATAGCATGTATATCTTTCTAAAAAATACAAAATTAATTGTAGTACGTTAAATAGACTTTTGTGTCTGTTGACTTTAAATATCCTTAAGTCTCTATGTGGTTCATCTTTATGTTACCTTCCACCTACACATGAGAAGGTTTGCTCTTCAGCACATTAGCTCCAGTCTCATTGTTGGCTAAAGCTGCCTGTCAAGGTTTTCCCCACCTTGCCACAATTAGGAACTAAACTCAGCATCGATTAAAGCCCCGGCTATAGGTGAAAGCATATGACAGGTCACCATGACGGCTGTCATCTCAAACACGAAGGAGCTGGATGAGGAGTTAAAAATACTCAGATGCTTAAACCTCAGTTGACATTTTATACTGTGACATTGTGCACCTTTCAGACTGGGATGCTGCAATAGTGAATGAGCCTGTAATAACTGCCCATAAGGCCACTATAACCAAAACATGGCTGAGCAGTCATAGGGAATTTGACACAGAAACAACAACACAGGGAAACTGATAGGGGCCATATGACATCTATTGCTTCTTATTTTCATGGGATAATTTTGGCAATAAAAGTCTTTCTTTTTTTTATACCAATGGTGTAACAGTACAAATGGGTTTGCATCACTTAATGTAGAAAAATAACCAGTAGGTATCTGTAGGTGTCGACATTTATGAGTTTTTATGTGTAAAGCTAAAAAACAATCACATCTACAGAAAGAAAAATAAAAAGATCTGTAAATTTTGATAAGTATTTAAGCATATATTGACAAATGTTATGTCAAGTACACTTTATTGTACAATAATAAACTCAAATTGAATAACTCTACAAAATTGTGTGGACACCATTCATTCTTTGGCTAAAGTATTTGTCAATGCAGTTATGCTATAGGTTTTGTCAGAGTTCCCCTTCTCAAGAACCATCAATGAATTCAGGTCTGCCTGTTCAAGCTGAATTAAGTCTTTCCTGTAGATTATTGAAATGTCTTTCCTGGGCTGTTAGTTTATCCTTAGATATGAAAGCAGAAAAATAAGAAGTCATACCGTGAAGTTCACACTGTTGTTTCCAAAACACATGTATAATTCAAACCAAAAACTCACCCAAAGCTTCTCCCTTACTTTAAAGATGTAACAGGAGTTGATTTCCCATAAAAGCTGCTGATTTCCTCACATTTAGGTCTGTGTGAGACATTTTTACTTTTCTTGGCTTCTCTTTATCAATAAGTTGTTTGCAATGCCGTCACAGAAACTACCTAACGGCTATGTAAAGAAACAGAAAAGTGTTAAAAACAGTTAATTCTCAGTGATAGGGCAATTTTAAGAAAATTTTACTTTTAATCAATGGACTAGAGATATCCATATAAGATGGCAAATCAAAAAATGTTGGGAATTATTAACGTTTGCCTACAGAACATTTTGTACATCTAAATGAATAATTACTTGGTGTTGTGAGGAACATGACCAGTTTATGTCTAACTGAGTAAGAAATGTGTCAACGGACTATAGCATATATGCAAAGGAAAATATGGCTTTTAATCCTGGCAAGGTATAAGTTTGTGTGAGAGCTTCCAGTCAAAAATAATTTTATTTGGAGACCTGCAAGTATTGAAGTTTCATTGTGTTCTACAGTTGACATTCTTTCTAATTTGTATGAGCTCTCTTAGTGAAGTCCTTTATAAACAAAATTTGCTTTGCACAAAAAAATTATTTGAATAGCAGTGCCTGGTTACTGGTCTGGTCTGTATATCCTCTGGAGCGGCAGGCAGAAAGTTAGCTAATTAACTATCAGCTAACATCATGGTGAGTTGAAAAACAGTGTGACATCACCTAAGATATCACACTGCTATTAACTAGCCAAAAGAGGCTAGTTAATGTTAGTTTGTTAATAAAATCCTCGCAGAACTTCATGAATTATCATTCAATTACATCTTAATTTGTAAATCTGATTAAGGCCCTGTTTACACGACAACAATTTCTGGTGAAAATGGAAGAGTTTTGTTGTGTTTGTAGTGTACATTTACATGAAACCACCGAATGTTTTCTCTGGCAACGGTACAGATTGAAAACGGGTTCCAGAGTGCAATGGTTCTAAAACGTACCGGTGTCCGTTGTCTTGTAAACAGAATAAATGAATCTTTTCTGTCAGGGAATCCCTAGCTCATGCATAGTCTGACGCGAAACATAGCTGCTTCCTACAATCCACAGAAGAAGAAGAAACTACTGACAATGCTGGTGTTACTACAATTCATGTTTCCCCATCAGATACGGTTCCCCCCGCGTCTCTTCATTGCTCTGAACCGTCCAGGTGGCAAAATACATGTATTCTTGTTCAGCGCTCATAACAAGCACTCGCTTGTTAAGCGCTCTTATCTAGAGAACTACGGACACCTTGAATTCTCAAAAAAACGTGTTTCAGCAAAGTTACCCCACTTTTTTCCACATTCGGTGGGTTCATGTAAATGCACACTGCAAACACAACAAAACTCTTCCGTTTTCACCTGAAATTGTTGTCGTGTAAACACCGCCGCCTGGAAGAGAGCTTGTAAGTAGAGACACACTTTGTTATGACTCACCACCCAGGGCGGCTGAGCCTGAGAGCAACCACAGAATATTTGCCAATAAAACAGTTGGTGACTGACTCTCCGCTTTTTACCTACACTTAAGTCTAGATCGTAATTAGAATGTCTTAATGTAAATGTGTTAACAGAAACAAAACAAAAATAAAATTTTCGTTGGATCATTGTCAAGTAAACAGGGCCTAAGTCAGTGCCTCACCAGGTATGAACCTCACCGCACATCACTGACTTTAATATATCTTCAGATCACCAGAAGAACAACCAATTCCGGTGGCTTTTTTAAGAATACATGAAGCATCAGGAAATTAGCACCAGTTTAAAACTTTCTGTTCAAGTTAGCATCTTTAGGCTTTTTCTATGTAGCAAAAAATGCCAGTTTTGAAGAACAATAAATAGTTAACTCATTGTAGTTCTGCATATTAAATCTGATCTTATAGGACCTCTCCTGTGCATACTTATCAGTCCCTCTGAAATACCCTAATAGCCACTGTACATTTGCTCATATCAGATGGCAGGCGTTCATTTGGAAAATGACTGTCTTAATCTATATTTCATCAACAGGGCTGAAGATATTAATAGTAGATATTCTTATTAGGCCTTAAACCTCATCAAGATTGCTGATGTGAAACTCAAGTTAGAAACTTCCACAGAAGTCTTCTCTGTAATTTATTTCACTACATTCCCCTTTTTCTGTTCTTTGGCTTGAAAAGCACAATAACTATGTTCAGCTGGTTTGTAGTCTTTTCAAACCGCCTTTTTTTCTTAGTATTCACTGGGAAACACAAATAAACATATCACATTGTAGAATATAAAACATACATGTGCTTTATGCTCGAAAAAAGTACAGATGGCTCTCAGATCAAGGCCTTAAGGTACTGTAGTTTTTAGATGCAAGAATGGAAATCTGTTTCATTCTGGCTGAAACTAATGAACTGTTCAGTTAGGAGAGTGACTTCATTCTTCAGCTGTGTTGCAGTGTTACAGAAGTTGGGCTTAATCTATTGGATACATCTCATCTGAAGAATGATCCCACTGTAAATTGTAATTGTTAATACGTTTAATGTCCCAGAACATTTTGTCCTGAGAACAGGAAGAAAAGAAAAGAAGAGAAACGTCAGAAGCACAAACGGCTTTAAAATACAGTGCCACAAAAGTATATGGCAACACAAAAGTGTGTATGTTGTTTTTACTCTTTTAGTCCTTGTTTTTTTGGGATTTTATTTGATACACTATAACAAAGGAGCTTCATTTTTAAGTGGACAACATACTCAACCAGTTTTCAAAAAACTATGTTATAGTTGATAATAATCGTAAAAATGTGGCCTGCATTGTATGTAACCCGCCTGATAAAATTTTTGCTGTCGATCTTTTGAGGTATAGCTTTACCAGTTTCACTCAGCCATAGATGCAAATTTTCTGTCCATTCTTCTTTGTAAAATAGTTTTTAACAGTCTTTAGACATAAGTTTTTCAATTCTTACCACAGATTCTCAACTGGTTTTGGGTCTGGATTTTAAGTCCTTGCAGTTCAGGATGGATGTTTTAGGTTGTTGTTCTGTCATTGTAGTTTTTTTTTTTTTTTTTATAGTTTTTTGTTTTGCAGTCTCAGGCTAAATATATTTCCCTTCATTTGGCTTAGACAACCTTGCAATTAGACAAGACTAGATTTCCTGATGCTGCAGATAAATGCTTTTCCACATCGTTATGTTCACTGAAGGAATTTGGACCTTTTAGTCTGCTTTTGGATGAAGGAGTGAAAAGTGCTCCATGTCATGTTGGGATACCCTCACTTTAAATTTCTCACCATGTTACACATGGTGCCATTTGTTCTTTAACTGCTGCATTTATGTTGGATTTAAGTTTGACATGGGCAGTACTTGTTTCATACTTAGTCTGTTTCATACTTAGTGATGAAGGCGACTTTTAAATAGCTGGTTGTACAGTATTTTGTTTAGGGCAATCAAAGTAAATAGGGATGAATATAAATGCATAGTACATTTTTATTGTATTTTAGAAATATTGATCAGTTTTTGCGTCTAACATGTAAAAGTGGAAAAAATGTGAATGTTTTTGGAAGACACTAATAAACACAAAGCTAATAAATAATGTTTCATACTTAAAAAAGATAGTCAAAAAAGAGCGGAACTATTAATGACACGCAACAACATTCCCATAATGTTCAGATTTGATGCATATCCAGTTTTCACTCCTCCCCATTTTCTTTACTTTTCTCCTCTGCTTGTCAGCCTCTGCCTGGTCTTATCTACAGTCACACCTCTGCTCCATCTTGAACACTTATCCCCAGTGCCAGTGTTCGTCATGCATCTGTAAACCTAAGAGGGATAGGGCATTACACGGTGAGCTTGTCCCGCTTACGCAAGCTCCTGCAGCTGGGTGATTTCTGTGGACAACAATCTTAATTCTAAAGAGTTTTCTCTTTGGCCTGAACAAGGCATTTGATCATACCGCTTGCACATGTTTATCTGTGTGGCTCTGTGCCACCTATCACTTTTCTGATGAGACTTAGGACGATATGGCTGATTGATGTCTTCAATGCTTTGGAAAAGCAGGGCTGCAAACGTGTCAAACATTTAAAATACAATTCTGTCCCTTAGAAAAACCAAATAACACTCTAATTTTTCCCTGTAAGATGTGCTCACTATGTCTCTCTCTTATTCTTCTATTGTTTTTATTTACTTGATAATTTATAAGTGGTTGAATCTAATTTTCACATACTCTTATAATGGTGCTCTGTTTCAAAAACAGACAAAGGAATAAGGAAATTATGCTACAGTAGAAATAATTGGGATTTCAACCTCTTAGAATATGACAACAGCATGGTTCACATAGTCATGAAAATTAAAGAGCATTTTTCAGTATTAGTATCAATATTTTCTCTTATGTTGTCCCTGAAGAGACGGAAAATATCAGAAATCTAACTATTGCTAATCAGTGTTACCTCATACCCATGCATAAAGACAAGGAAGTCATAACACATAAAGGGGAAACAGAAGATAGAGGAAAATTAATGTGAAGAGGTTAAAGAAAGCTGTACTTAAAGATCTTTGGTCAGTTGTTATGTGTTCTGTAGAGTTCCTTAAACAGATCTGGAGAACTGAAGTGTGTATTTCACTTTAAATAATTTCTACTAATTTATATTTTCTCTGTATCAGTTGGGATGGCCACATCAGTCACAAAAGACTGTCTCTGCTGCTTATCAATAATCACAATGTCCAATCAATTGATTATTACCATTTCGTCCTTTTGAATCCGGAAGTCCCACATTATTTAACTTGTTTAGATAATGTGGGTTAATTCTCCACCACCTAGGGAGGCGAGTCCCACTTTGACTTTGGGGTCTCCAGTTTGTATTCTGTACAGATTTTTCTGCACTCTATACCAACCTCTTGGTTATGAGCCTTAATGTTTTTCCTTGTCTGCTAGAATCTTACACCCTGCTGAGAGTTACTGGACTGTTTCTGGAGCGCCTTTGCTGGGATCTTGCCCGATGTGGTACAGCTGGGCCTCTATTGCTCTGGTTCTTGGACCCTGATCCTGTTCTGTCATGATCAGTGCTTCTGCGCTGTCATTCAGTCAGGTCAGTTTCCCTTTTTTCTATTAAATGTTCAACCTTTCCAGATAGCTGAATCTCCACAAACTATTAGGAAAAAACAAACAGAAGCTATTTTTTTTAAATTCCCCAAGATGTTTTGAAAAAGATCAACCAAATATTAAATACAGCATTTAGTGCAATATAACTAATGGCTTTCAATTTCTGTCCTCAACAAGTTATCAAATCACACTGATAATTTGAAAATAGTGGATGGCAGTAGAAGGGTAGACCAAAATGCAGGCTGAATCTTAACTAAATTGGTAACTGTGGGGCACCGATGAAAGCTTTGAATAAATCTATGACAGGTCATCCTGACACAGGATGCTACTGACACAATACACTTCCAGAATGTCTCATCGGGGAGAAAAAGGATATCCAGCTCTAAAAGATTTTATTTTTCAATTCTAATATTAGAAAATCGGATTGCACACAAAGTTCTACATGCAAAATCATCCAGTGAATAAAAATAATTCATAAGGGCGACTAGAAAGAAATTTAGCTCTACTTCAAACTTGCATTTGCAATTAGAACAAATCTCAAAAATGTGAAAAGCTCTTGGTCTGGAGAAGCCATTACCGTGTCAGGTAAGTCATATCAGATACTGCATTAAAACAAAAGCAAGCAAAGTAAATTAGCTTTCATCAATGCTTTTGTTTCTTATCCTGTTTTATTAGTCTTTGAAGGTAATAGGCCTGTCGTTGCTCTAATAGTGATGAATCTCTCCTGTCTACGTTGAAAGGGATCAGAGATGAAAGTGAAATGTGAATGTACCAAGTTTGTTTTGTTTTAAAGACATTTAAATCTAGGTGTTTAACTGCAAAGCGTTTAGTCTTGGCAATGTTTTTTTTTTTTTTTTTTTAAAAGGAAATCAAACTGTCACAACTCTTTGAAATATAAATTTTTCATTAGTTACTCTTCGGTTGCACCTTGACAAAAGCTGAATAACAAAATAAAACACAGTCCGTTCACATTTTCCAGGCTCATCTTTAAGTACACATTCACCTCCAACTCTTCATGGTAGGGATTTTAGAAAAAACAAAACAAAACAAAAAAAAAATAAAAATAATACAAATCATGCCTCCTCCTCACCTCCATGGCACAACACTTAATTAAATCTCTGCCATTATAATACCTTCTGGGTAATGCACTGTATAGTGCAATTATTCCTGCCTGACAATATTGCAGCTCATTTAGGTTTCTTATCATAGGTAAGAAATTATTCATCCATGTGAAAGCAGCAGAGGTGGAAAAAGCTCAAAATGAATTTCATAACTGTATGATATCCACAACCAGCAATCCAAGACATGGTTTGACTGGACTATGACAATAAATTCACCCCTCGCCTGCTGCAGTGACTTGTCAGTAGTTGGTGGTTTATGTCTCAAGAAGAAATGAACAATCTTTGAGAGTTAAATTATGCGCGTGATTTTATCAGTAAAGCAATGGGGCAGGGCAAGAAGACAGCAAAGGTGAAAGAAAAGAGTTCCAGACCCTCTTAGAGTGCATCTTTTTAAAGTGTAGAGTTATTTTAAATGCACTTTTTTTGTCTGTGCAGAAATTATACAAAAGAAAAACATAGTTATTAAAAACAAACAAAAAATAATAAAGAAAAAAACCCACAAAGCTTGAAGTAATGATTATCAAAATATGCATGCAATTACAAAGATGACGTAATACAGAGTACTAATTCTGGATTTAAATGTTCGTGTTTTATTTGTCCTTTGAATATAAAAGTAATCACAACCTTACACAGACAATAGATCTCACAAGAGAACATTGGTGTTTTTAACAAATGCATGCCACACTTTTTAGATATTCACGCTTACAAATCTTTTAGACTTTTTATATAGTTGTGACAATTATGCACTACCTAGAATTGGTCTAAAACGTAAAATCTCAATAAAATACTGACATTTGTGAGTGTAATCTGACAAATGTAAGAACTTCATGGGGTATCCATGTTTTTGAAAGTCAGTGCTTACTTAAACAGTTTTTTTCTTTGGACTTCTACATTTATGCTCTTTCATCCCCCCTGTAATCATCACTAACATAATTACATCAGTGTGTTGTCCTTTACCTGGGATTATTTCTCCATCGCCTGTTTTGTTTTTTCTTAAACTTTTAAGTTCCTGTGCTGCAGAGCTATGATTATCAGTTCATGAAATCAAAGCAGATCTTCTTTTGGCTGCTTTATCCTTTTTTTTTGTTTTGTTTTTCTTCTTTCAAACCCTGCTGTGGTGCAGTGACCCGGAATGTATGAAGTCAACCTATATACAGTGAGCTGTGAGTGAACAGATTCCATCTGCAGGAGCAATCTGCTGTGTTTGGGTCCTTTGAGCTCTGCCATGGCTACCCACCCACTGCTTTCACCATGTTTCACACGTTACATGCTGAACTGGAGTTCAACTCCCTCAATTGGCCCTCCGGCTGTCTGTCGGGATGATGCCGAATATCCTTGGGGCTTGACCTTCCTGGAAGGCAGTGAACTGTCAAGTCTAGTTATGTTTTAGCGCTACTGCATCAGTGTACAGCACATTCCAGAGTGTGCTGACTGTTGCAGTACCTACCTCACTCCTCAGGCCCCGATGTCATTAACAGACATCAGATCTGAACTTTTAAAGCAGCTATTTTAAAGACATTCTTACTGTTTTGTAATATTTTGCTCATGTGCTCTGAGGCATTTGAGGAATCATTGACCAAACCTTGTAAAACTTTTTCATTCAATTGCCCTCCACAGGTCAGTGAATCGGAGAAGCAGAACACCTCAGGCTGAGTCAATAGAAACTGCTAAATTATGGTAAATAAGTAACTGTTTATGAAATCCTGTTCTCAATAGTCAGCAGGAAACACATACCCATTCCCTGAAATGTTAACTCTGGTATGCAGCCAGCTGAATGAAATTAACAGGTCCACAAGCAATGGTTCTCCTTAATTTGGTTGATTTTTAACTGCCATAGGATGAGAAAGGTAGCTACTGCTACTAAAGGTGATACTTGGAGCCTTCTACCGTGAGCATGGACCGTGGCCAGGCTTTGAGAAAGAATGGCTGTGCTCTTGGAGGGTAATTGGGATCCAGAAGAAAAGGGAAACAGTCCACATTATTAAAAGTTGTGGTAGAGAGAAGATCAGACAGGACTTAGACAAGTTACTTTGTGATGTTGTGTTATAAAAAAAGTTTATAAGAATGGTGGGTAAGCAACACCCTGAAAGTTTGTGTTGTTTGTTTGTTGGTCCGTATAGTACATTTCACATTTCAGAGATTGTTGTGGTTTAAATTTTGACAAAGTAGCCAATAGACCAAAGATGAGCCCAGATGCTCAGTAACTGACTTCATGGTTGTCTGAGACCTTTTTGGCATGTGGCATCAATATTTCAGTAAGACTTTTCATCAAGGGCAACCACAATTAAAACTGACAGATAAAATGAAAAACACACCATTCACACACATACACACAACTGCAGCATATTCTAGAGCATAACGATTAACCAGAGAACAAGGTATAACCTTTGCAACCTCAAGGTTGCAGACCCACATTTTGCATGCAGTCCCACAACTTTGCACTTTGCCCAATTCTTCTCTTGACCCACACAACTATATTCTAGTAGCACGTATGCTGCTTCTCCAGGCATCCATTGCCATTTTTATCATGCATCTGTCTCTCCCAAGACCCATCAGAGCAGTATGTGCTTGTAGGAATATGCAGAAAGTGTGTGTGCAGGTAAAAAAAAAAAAAAAAAATGAAATTGTTTACAGCTTTCCTCTGGGCTCGTTTAAAAAAGGATTCCAGCTTCAATCTAATCTCCATCTAAAGCTGCAAGGGTGGCTACCTGCCTGAATAATTTTGCTTAGCTGCAGTGCCTATATAGCTGAAAGGGAACTTTCATTGTTCTATTACAGATCAGACAATCTGGGCCCACATTCTCTGCTTCTTGTAATAGCATGTCCTTGGGTATTTTTTTATGGCAGCTTATTTCAGTCATTCACACAAGACCACAAAGATAATATTACAAATCAGGTTGGAGGAACGACCAAATGTTACTTGTGCAATAATATTTATTGTCTTTATTTCAGCAACCATATTGAATAAAATAGACAACGTGCACAGCTGAAATTACAATGTAATATGCAGTAGGCCAAGTATTAATTTTTCGGAAATGCATGCATCCAAATGCAATTATCAGCTTATTCATCATTAAGAGATATAATGTCTACCAGTGTCTAAAGGTTCCAATTTTTTGCTGTAGAGCTAGCTTCTTGTCAGGTCTTCCCGTCTCTCCTCCAAAAATCAGATTGTCAAAAGCGACATACCTCCCTGCAGAGGTGGGTGAAAACTTAAGACATGGGGGAGTGAGCAGGCCCAGGAGGAGTAGAGCAAAGGTTGCTTGAGAATGCCACTCAGGTTTTCAATTGGTGAAAGCAGGGCCCTCTCTGGGATGACAGAGTGTCTGGCCGATCTGACGAGAAAGGAAACCCAAATGTGGGAAGGGCTGGTTGCCACAGTGCTGAGCGAGGATGCAAGTGATGGATGGAGGTTGTTAGATCCTGTAATTGTGTTCAGGTAATTGACCCCCACCCCTAACCCACTCGCTCCCTCTTCTCTAGGTGAGCCAAGCTCTCCACCTCTCTCGCACTTCTGCCACACATATAGGAGAAAACGTCAGCAAAGACTTGGCAAGCTGCTTGTTTAGGAGTTTCAAGCTTGTACTTATGCTCGCCGCTGCTTCCTATTTATTTAGCTCATTTAATTGTGTGCAGTGTTATACTAGAAACTGTTATCCTTTAGCATTATGAAGAACATTATAGATCAGTCGAAAATGCATCACATCCTCACCGTAACTGAAAAATTCAATCTCAAGTGTGAAGGAAGCAGTGGCGAAAACAGAGAAGTATTGTTGAGGCTGGATATGGAGAAGGTGATGATATACTTCCATCTTCATACCTCAGCAGGTTATGGCTGCATTCATCACTGGTCCCAGCTCCTGCGCTTAAAATCAGCCGGGTATATCTCAATCTACAGCTCCTGATTTACACTGAGTTCTGCAGCAGGCTGACACGCTTTTAAACAGAGCTGAGCAATGTAAATCATAGCCTCAGTGAGTGTTAAGCTGATGGGTCCATGCTAATAAATTAGAGGGGAGAGAGGAACTTCTGTCTGCAAATAAACATTTGAGTCAATGCATATTTAACTACTTGAGAGCGAGGACAACTTGATGAAGTAGTTCATGCAGTACACAGAACAGGTTTGGTGCCCTTGGTGTTGCTATTATGCTTCTACTACAATTAGCAATAACATTATGACAGTGTGCTGTTTCCTTGTTGCTGCCAAAGCAACCCTTACCAGTTGAGGCATGGATTCTTTTAGTCCCTGGAGGTGTAAAATAATAGTGGTGCTAAGATGTAAGCAGTAGGTGCTTTAGGTTGCAATGTGGGGCCTTCGTGGGTCCAATTCATCTCTTTAGTATAGAGGTCCCACACAGCAGTCCTTGAGAGCCAGAATCCTGAAACTTTTAGATGTGTCCCCAAGTCTCTACTCTAAGCTATTAGTTGTACTTCTCAAACCATTCCTGCATTACAATTGTTTGTGGCAATATGTATTACTTTGCTACATGCCACAACTATCAGGCAATGTAATTTTCCTAAAATTTCATATATGTGGTCTCAACTTATCTTAATCGCATGGAGCATAATGGTGCCATGTGTTTCCCAGCTGACCAGAACCTTTATATGTAAAATATGTGATTACCTGCATTAAATTTACTCTTTCAATGCAACTAAAATTTTATATATATATATATATATATATATATATATATATATATAGTGGGCATGTGTGTTTGCGTGTGTAGGTGCTTGCGTGTGTATGTGTGTGTGTGATATGTAACAATGGGATGATGTTAACATCTCATATTCTTTCAAGCATTATTCAAAAGCATATCTTGGAGTGTTACTGGGTTGCTATTTTGATCATCGTCTTACAGATTTATGGTGTTATTGTTACATGCGAGGTTGTTTCCTCCTGTATTTTGAATTACCCTTTCATTTGTAGAAGAGAAGTACACTGAAAAGATATGTAGCACTTTACCTAAAGCGCTACTGATTTTAAAAGAAAACCCAAATTTTTATTCAAAGAATTAACCTTTTTTGACCTTGATGAAGGGTATATCACTTAGTTTTTCTGTAGTCTTTAATAAAATCTTTCAATTACAACCCATCTAGTTGTTTTTACAGATTGAACCTCATCAAAAAGAGAAATCTACAGAGATTGTGAAATGACAAATAACCCATTAAATGTATTCACCAAAGGAATTGATCTGGAAAAAAATAATCTACTCAAAATATCCCTAAACTAAACTGAAATGTGATTAAATACATATTCCAAAGCTAAACTGAAATGTGATTAACATCCAATCATATAGAAAAGAACCAATCAAACTGAGATGAATTATCATCCTCTCATTTCTTTGTCCAAGGTTACTGCTGGTCCCTATGCAGTGGAGTAATGACCATACAAGCAACATCACACCGTTCTCCGATATCCACCATTTTCTTCAACATAATTTCCATTTCATACTTTTTCAATAAGGTCATATTAAAGAAGCAACTTAAAACTTCTCAAATGAAATTCATTGAAGCATTCTTGTACTCTCATGCAAGCCTTTTCTACTACACTCACAACCCTCAAATGGAATCTGTGCCCTGGCAGCACATCTTTATGCCATTTCAGGTGTATTAAATAGAGATGAAGGCTTTATTGTATGTCCTGTAATGATAATTTGAGCTAGCAGTTTATGACAGTTTATCCAGGCGGGCTGCCACATCGCACTTCCAACTGTCTGACATTGCTATGACTCTATTAGCCAAAGAGTTGGAAGTAAATGATGGAAGGACAGTGCTTGGCAGTGTCAAAGCCCGTTCATATCATCTGGCCTCTATCGATTTAGTAAAGGATGAAGTAAGGGAAAGGCAGCCCAGGTGCATTTTGTCCAACCAACCCTCACTTTGTCATTTAAACACTGGCACATTGTGATTTAGGGAGCCATTTATCCCCAGCATCACTACTGGTCAAAGGAGTGAGGCTAGGCAGGTGCACTAGCATGTCGTTGCAGCACAAGGTCAAAAATCTAGTCAGATACTCAATGATTATGTAGACTAGTATTACTATTACATGCAGATGGCCATCGACATAGGCCTCTCCCACATAGTATAATAATAATAATGACAGATTAGGTAGGACAGATAGGTATTTTTAGAAAACAAGACATCACAACATTTAACAGGGATTTACTTTTTATTTTGTATGAAACCAGAGGTGTCTCAGGATCAAGGTGTACAATAAATTGGGACACTGTATTTTCCTTCCCTGAAGCACAGAATGAAGAACAAAATGGTTTGTAACCCACCACCCACAAAAACAAACAACAAAACAAGCACAAAGACCATACCATGACAACATTTTCAGTTTGTTGGTTTGTCATTTTGTTGTTTGAAGTGAATCGAATATAATTTTGTTCCCACAATGGAGAGGCAAGTATTTATGAAAGTCCTTATTGTACCATAAATCTTAAAATTAAAATCAATTTCAAACCAATCTAAAATGATAAATGAGAATGCAGAAGCCTGACATTTGGGTTTAATACATAGATTTTTAATTGGTCTGGTGTGATAAGCCAATTTTCAGAAAAACTGAATTTTGGGTTTTCTTTAAGCCATAAATCAATAAAAATGAAAAAAAAAATAAAGCTTGAGACAGTTTACTCTACATGTAATGATTCTCTATAAAATAACAGTTTCACTTTTTGAGATGACTGACAAGAAATATTGCACAGCATTATTCTAATTTTCTGAGATGTACTAGTACTAGCTAAAGCCAAAACCCATGCCACAGGATTTCCGTTGAAGTGTAAGTTCGTCCTTTCTAGAATAAGAGATTAAATCGAGTGTCATTTTTTGGTGTGGTTTGGGACCAAAACACACACAGACAGAATCATAGTACAGTGAAATATTAATGAAAGAAACTATGGAATGTTTGGGGCTGCCGCAAAGAGCAGGATGTACTTAGTGTAAAATAATCCAGGCAGTATGGAGAATTATTAGTTATACAAGACGCATGTCAGACTGATAAAGCTGAATATTCTGAAGGAAGAAAGTGGGTCTAATGGATAATTCCTAAACCAATAAATCACAACAAAGACGAACAGAGGGAACCGCAGTAAAACTGAGTTTAAAACTACAAAACCAAGACAATGAACAAGTTCAGTAAAGACACTGGGATAACAATGAAAGAACACTGCATCAGCAACTGAGTTAACATTTCTACTTATGTTTGGGAGTTGGGCCTAGTGTCAACCATGCCTCTTATTACCAAGCGGCCTATTAATACTCAGATAATCCATCCTGAAGTTTACAGTGTTGTGTCAGCAGACAGACCATGTTCAAGCTTCGTTCACAAAGTAAAACTGTATTTGACTCTTTCAGGTTAATACTCAGTACAGGTGATGCTCACACATTCCAGCTCAGTTTCTCACTAAGATGACAGCCTGTTTGACATTAATCCAGCCAGAGCTGAAACATCTCCATTCCTTGTTTTCAGATAAGTCTCTCCTAGTAACTGCCTGTATTTCATGACTCGTTTTCTTCACTTTTAGTCATCCAAGAAAATATCTCCAGTGCAGTCAGAAGCTGCTCAGTACCTGCTGCCATCATTCACTTAGATGTAGAAAACAATTCTTTTGGTCACCTCAAGACTCTAATCCTTCACCAAGACTCACTAGCAATACACAGCTCAATACGCATTTCAGTCCCTTATTTTCACTAAACATTTACATTCAGATTATTGTGGTCTTATCCATGGAAGTGAATTTAATGAATATATATATATAGATTATTAGATATTTACTCAATTTTACTAGCAAAAATTGGGTAAATATGTGGTGGAGAGGAGTCGCCACATAGTGCTGCATCTCTTGCAAGCTCTCCGTCCTACTTAAACCGTTGTTGCATTAACAGAGCAGGGAGACCAAAGGTTATGATTGTTTATATTAGGGTTAAATCCTAAATCCCATCATCCAGTTGAGGCTAAAGGTGATTTTCTAATGTTTTCTTTCTGAGACACTTGACTTCTTCTGATCTTGACAGCCCTGAATGATCCTCAGTTGAGCCCACTAAAGGGCTCAAAAAGGCAGCTCTCACATGGAAAACATTGTATATAGTTCAACATATAAACATTATGTGTAGTGGGAAGAGACAATAAAAAATCTGTTGACAATACATACTGTAAAGGACCTATAAAAACCTCACTGTTTCAAAACTTTTATATAGACTACTATGTAAAGTGGTTCCTCCCCGTCTTTTTAAGGTAATTTAAAGGGAGGCAATTTTTTTTAAACTAATATGTCTCTGTAGGTACTTTCAGCAGCATTTTTGTTTATAAATTTCTCTTGTCAAAACCATATACACCAAGGAGAAACAACTTTTACAGCTTAATCATATTCTTGTTTTTAACATACTGAAACTAGTGCACATCTCAATAATTGTGTATGGATGAGTTTGTAGTTCTTTATAAGGCGCTATATAAGTTCAGATGCAAAAGTATGTTGAAAGTTTTGTTCTTTGCCTTCTCCAAACCCTATTATTTGTCCTTTCAATGTAAAAAAAAAGACCTGATTCACTATTAAAATAAACTGTTAAGTTGCTAAAACAACTGATTCATTCATTTGAAGCCATCGTGCATCTTACACATTAAACAATCTCAGTTAACAAGGGAGTTCCAAATTGTAGTAAATGTAAAAGGTGTTTGTTCAGTTCTTTTTAACTAACTGAATCAAAAACACTATTTTCTCCTCACCAGGAATACAAATCCTAGAGGTGGAGAGGATGCAGCATTAAGCAAAAGCAAGCCAACCAGTTAGGGCTCTGGCAAGCTCACTGAGCATCACTTAGCTCAGCCTGTCGCAGTATTATCAGGACCCACACACTGGTTAGGCACTACACCTGATGTTGCCAGCTGTGCCAACACTGGTCTCGATTCTGCCAGCCAGTTCTAGTTTCCCGTGCTACTTCACAGGACAGCTGCACACTGAGAAATCAGTTTGATACCACCAGCATGACAGTGAGACTGATAAGAAGGAAGAGGATTTGTGGGGTCTTGCTTGCTGTTCAGCTAGGCAGGGTGGTGACTACTTGTTTGTTTATGTCTTCTGTGAAAATGCTGTGTGTGTCATTGGCAAAAAGCCTGCCAGACCAATCAATGATGAGGAGTTACTGCTGCTGCAGCCGTGCTCGACATGCACTGATTTGATTTGCCTGCTGTGCTCGGATGAGGTTAACACATTGATTTTTATGATCTTGAACTTGAACACAATTTACTGCTTGGATCAGAGCAGTTATTTATTTATTCAGATATATTAACAATATATTAAAAATGCGTACTAACTATGGATTTTTCTAAGGTTATTAGAAATCAAGCCATTTACTTAATCATAGGTTCTTTATTTTGGAACAAAACGGCAAGCATGTAAAGTTATTCCTCTTATCTTTCTTGAATTAAGCATTGCAGTTTTAAAACATGTGTTCATCATTCCTTAGAATTGCCTACATGCAAAGTAGCACCAGATGGACAAGCTACAGTTCCTTTTAACTAACTAATAATAATAAGCAAATATTTTACTTTCAAGTCTTTTGTAAATTCTGTCAAATATATTTGCCTCCACCAAAAACAAAATATCTGAGACACTCTGTTACAATAATAAATAGAAATAAACCACAGAATTACATTTAAACAACAGGTGCAGTCATCAGTTTTTAAGATTCAGAGATCAAAGCATTTCTTAACCCTGAGTACATCCATTCAGGACCTTGGCTTTTACTGCAGGTCTAATAACTCCAAGGGTTTAATAACCTGGAGTGATTTCCTCTCAGGTGAATGTGCTTGTTCTGACAGGTGCTCAATAATAGAGAGGGAATTCAGAGGAAATGGGGATACAAGCCTGAGCCATTGTAAGCAGGTACATAGAACACAATAGGATTAGGGAGTAGATTGATCCTGGCTTTATGTGCTGTCGTTTAGCCAGATTACCAGAGCCACCTTTTTATTGTGTGGAAATTGGACAGAAATTTGTTTTCACTTTGCCAGCCATTTGAATTGCATTTGGTCATGCCAGTTGAGTGTGTGCGTGCACGGGCGTGCATGTGCGTGCATGCGTATGTGTGTAACTTTGTAATTGATACATTGTGAGGCCCATTTTTCCAACAAATGGGACGTTGTGGGGACCCACTGCTCCTTATCAGGCCGAAAGCCTAGGCACCATAAGAGCAAAACAGACAGAGAAGAGGCAAAGAGAACAGAAATGCTGTACATTACACAAGACAAACCGGTTTTTCTATGATGACTAACCAAAGACATACAATCAACCATATTCATCTGAAACCCTTATATTACATACTAAGGCTTGTAGGGCTGTGATAACCTGGGCATGCAATCTAACTCAAACTCAGATTACCTCAAACAATGGAGAGCAGCGCAGATATAGCAGTATGTGCTCATATCTAGTGCTAGTTTGGAATATTTAATATATTGACCCACACTTAATTTTTTTTATGACACTGCTTTTCTGCTTGGAGAAGACCATCTTGTGCACAACCATTTAAAGCATAAACACAAAGCAGAAAAAGCTGGATTCCTGATTACATTTATTACGATTTTCTTTTCCTTTATCAAGTAGAATTATGTGACATACTCTCTGTTAATTTCCCATCTGTTTAGGATCTCCTTGACTGCCTGATTTGATATGGCTGGCAGAGATCGACATACCTATTGGGCATGCAGCATAGCATGTTTTTAATCAATGAGCAATATATCCAATGTACCATGAGGCTAAGCAGTGACATTGGGCAAACCTTCCAAATCTAAATTTGTACAAAAGCCAATAGCCTTGCTGGTAACCAAGTGCCAGCAAGGTAAACATCTTGGAAGTATTATAAGATAAATAGTATTTCAAAAGAGCAGAAGAAATCTTATGTTTCTTGAATAACAATATTTGTTATTAATCTGTTGCTAAGAGATGAGCTTCTGGTAACCAAGTGCCACAAAGTAAACATCTGATTTTTACTTTTGCAAAATTTAGCAAATGTATATTTCTTGTGTCTAAGCAGGTAAACAGTATTTCAAAAGAGTTTATGTTTTATGATCAAACAATAATTAATTTGGTGTTAAGAGAAGAGTGTTTTTTTCTGGTAACAAACGGCCATAATGTATAAATCAATGTATTACTTCTGTGTTGAATGTCTGTTTTATAACATATTTATCACCAATGAAAAACAAAATAGTAATAATTTCACTTTTCTGCACAATTCACCAACTGCACAATTCTTGATAAGTAGTAAGCAGTGTAAAATAAGTATTTTTTTCTAAAGAGCAAAAGAAATCTTATGTTTTTTGAACAATAACAATAATTGTTAATCTGTTGCTAAGAGAAGAGCATGTCTTCTGGTAACCAAGTGCCACAAAGTAAACAGGCAAATTTTACTTTTGCAGAAGTAAAAATCAGAAGACAGTGCATTAACATTAGCACAAACATTGCTAATGTAGCTACTGCCCACATTAGCTGTAGCTACATTTTGCTTTTAGCACACTGAATGGAGGAAGTCAAGGTAAGACCGCATGCTAGTTACACACCACTAGCAATGGCTAATGTCAGCATTAGCCTTTATGCTGACATTAGCATAAAGGCTAATGTCAGCCTTTATGCTGACATTAGCATAAAGGCTAATATTAGCTTATTCACTAATTTTAACATACTCAATGGAGTGAGTGTGTGTTACTCAACATGCTTGTGATTTTACACATGGTATTGAGTACACTGTAGCTTACTTTGGCATTGATGCTAATTTTTAGTATCAGAATGCTGGGTTACAACTGACAGGCCTACTTTGGTAGGCCCCGTATCTTCAGAAATGTTCTATTTTTTTTTTTTTTTTTTTTGTAGTGAAACACTAACAAAGCCATTAGAAAGTTAAAACTTTTACTGACCCAGAACAAGTTTTATTTTTAAATGACGTACTGTTATACATAGGCATACAGCATAACAGTATATCTAATTTACTGTACAAGATGGATATTTCAGAGCTGAGCTCATCCAATTTATACTTGAGAGGCTGTTTTCTTATGGACACAGAGACCTTAGCTAGTCAAAATTTCTCTTCATGAGAAAGGGATAATGTGTAGTATATCAATTAAATGAGATAAGACTCAGCAGAAACATTTTTCATGCTTAGACTGATAAGATAGCTGTATTATTACAGTAAGATCTTGTCTGGCTTTGCTTAACCTTCTCTCTGGTCTCCTTTCATACCTTGAGTTTAATGTTCAGGAGTCATGCAGTGTATTGAAAGAGATTGGCACGGAGCACATATCCATCTATTTGCTGTTATTATTTGAATTGCATTGGACTACAGTGACTGTGAATTGGAAATGGGAGGGGATGGGAGCAGATAGAACCTCAGCCCCAGTATTTTAGGCACAGTTCTGCCTCACTGAGCCAGGCTGATTGGGATGCTGTGTGGTCTCTCCTGTCCTCTTCTCTCCCACCAACCTTCTCCCTATGTTTTTTTTTTTTTGCTCTGCTTAGACTAAAACATTTTCTGATGGAAAACACAGAGCCGAAATGTTTATGAAGGCAGGGCACATAAGGAAACACCAGCACAGTCACAAAAATATCCAGAGACATATGATTCTGAGAGATAGGATAAATAAGCATCTTTTGAATTGCCTAATTTTTTATTGTCTGTATATATACAGTACAGACCAAAGGTTTGGACACACCTTATTTTCATGACTATTGACATTGTAGATTCACACTGAAGGCATCAAAACTATGAATTAACACATGTGGAAATATGTACTAAACAAAAAAGTGTAAAACAACTGAAAATATGCCTTATATTCTAGTTTCTTCAAAGTAGCAACCTTTTGCTGTGATTACTGCTTTGCACACACTCTGCATTCTCTTGA
>CAEFZX010004901.1:0-10486 GCA_903066825.1 Alfaro cultratus | reverse complement strand
AGTGATTTTGAAAAGTAACTTTAATCTGATTACTGGATTTGAAATAGCAACGCGTTAGATTACTCGTTACTGAAAAAAGCGGTCCGACGTCAGTAACGCGTTACTTTGTAACGCGTTACTGACAACACTGTAGATTGATTAGATGATCAAAAAGTTACAGTACAATGAAAATAAACCGAGTTTTATAGGAAGTTGTACCAAAGTTTAAAGGTTATAATGGCAACAGGCTTTCGACATATGGACAGGCATTTCATTTGGAGTGCAATCATGACCAGCTGAACTCATGTGATCATGAATGTGTGAGCCTTGACATGAAGCCCGTCGGACCAGTCCAAGGTTAAAAACCCAGCTGCCATATCAGATTTTCTCTGGAAAAGTACAGACTGAAACTAATGATCCATATGTCTGAAGCTTTTTAACAAGTGAGATGGTTTATGTGAGGTAGCAAATTTACATAAACCAAAACGTGAGGACTGTACTCATCAACTCCAACACATCATTTCAGAACCCTAAAGAAAATGAATGGATCTGTATTTGTATTAAAAGGCTTCTTCTTTAGCTTATTCTGCAGCTGCACATCACATTTACTGAATACACAAAGAGAAAAACCGAATTGGAGAAACATTTTAAAGATCACTACAGAAGGAGGGGAAAAAAGGTCAAGATGACCCACTGATTGAAGGCGCTGCTGGAGAGAAGACAGAAAAAGCTAAACATGCCAGGAAGAAACATAAAGAGCTTTCAAGAGTTTAAGGATCCTTTGAAAGCTTCACCTTTCTGTAAAAGAAAATCACACTTGCCTCACTCATTGGATTTTCTCCAACCTCCTGCAAACAATAAAATGAGGGCAACACATATTAAAGTAGCTTTATGTGAAAAAGAACTCAGACTGGAGAAAGAAAGGAAAACATATAGGAAAAAAATGAGTTTATGACCATATGCCATTTCGCCCAAACCTTGTGTTAAAGCCAAAAAGAGTTTTTTGTCAGGGATGCATGAAATTTTGGCATCAACATTGATATCAGATTTTTTTAATATATCTGTATCGGTTTGAAAAATAAAACTGAGCTGATATTAACAACCAATGTTTGTTTCCATCATTTGTGTTTAAGGAGGGGCAAATGGATGACCATGTGGTGTTTGTACGGTCATGTGACAGTGACGGTGATGAAACACAAGACTCTGGGCAAGCTTAACTGAAGCAGTGTACAAGGTGTGGTCATTTTTTCACAGTCTCAAAAGTGTAGTAAACAAGTATAGCATGACATCTATTATCAGGCATAACACAATATACATATCGGATATTGATATCAGCCAAAATTTCCATAGCGGTTTCTCTGAATGCTCAATATTCAGCACAACTTCATTAGGACCTGTTGTCGACACGATGTGTCCTTGTGATGGTGGGACACTCCGTCAGACACTGTTTTGTGTGCAAAACTTAATAAACAGAATTAAAACAAAAGAACAAATGACACCAAACAAGTTGTGGTCAAGTTATATCTGCCGAGTTGAGGAATCTCTGTGTTGCTGAGATAAGGGAGCGTTGTGAAGCGCTTGCTGTGTGTTTGTGTGCAGCGTGTAGTGGAGGTCGGAGGGCTGTGGTAGGTGGGATGGGGAAGAGATAAGCACAGCGAGCAGCCATAGAAACCAGATCCTGTCTGAATACTGAGCAGGAAATAAAAGGATCTAATCGATGTGTAAGAGTTCATTTTCCATTCGGATTGACTAACAGTGATGAAGCCTTTTTAAAATGTTTTCCTTAAGGCCCAGTGCTATTTGCCGACCTGGAAAGATTAGACATTGTCAACCCAACAGAGCAACTCGAAAACTCTTTCAATCAATATTCAACATTTCAAAAGCTGCTGCAAAAGTCAGTTGTAGAAAACTCAATCAGATAAGAAAAAAAAAAACAAGACTAGAAAAAACACACTTTTACAGTAAGCTGTCTGTAAACTTCAGATTTGCCAAAGTAGGTCACAGCAAACTTTAGCAGACATACAGTACAGCTTGTTAGCAGCCAGAAACAGCTTGACTCCTTGCCATGAAGCTTTATGTAACTTCATGTACCCAAGGAAAGACAGGAAAGCTATTCTGTTCATGACAGGCAATAAAATACCCGTTAAATAACAGCCATATTCAATACTGTGAAGCGGCTCTGAGTAGCTCTGTTATACTTAAATATGGGTTGAGAATGGGTACTGTATGAGAAATCCACGATTAAATATGTCCCAGATGTTCAATGAAACATATTGGAGATCTGATGTATGATTTGTTTCAGCATCAGGTGGTTTTAATTTCATGGTTTTGTTTAAATCATATTCGCTTCATGCTGAAGAAGATGTGCAGCGTAGTAAAATTGCAGTGGCTACCTCTTAAGCATCTTCTTCTAATTGCTAATATTAATGATCTAGTTTACTACTAAAAAAGTGATTTTATCTGAGTATTTCTCTCTCCATCCTCTCCTTCGATTTCTGAGGTGAGATATAGTGGGACTATATACAAAATATAAATGCTCACAAGCTGTTAAAAGATGCAGAAATAATTTGCATCAAATGTGTGCCATTAGTTAGTCAACTGTTTTGTCTTATCACCTAGATTAAGAGGTGTGTGCAAAAGGACTTTTTTCTTTCTTATGTAAACATGCATGTTGTGATCTGCAAAAATACCAGATCAACCATGCATGGTGTTATTATGCTGGGAAGTGGGCCTATCCAGAAAAGAGTCCAGAGATGGTGTTTAGTCCTGATTCATCTCTAGTGAAATAAATAATATAAAGCAACTTTTCAACAGCTTTGAAACTGTGGCTGAAAAACCTTGGGAAACCTTGAAATTGGAAACAAGTTCATGTGGGAGCAGTGAGGAAATTTTAATCCCACAATGTTCCACAAATCACAAAGGTGTCGCGCATCAAGAAAGGTCTCATTTGTGTTCGAGTGAATACTTTTACATATACATTTGAAAAAGTACCATGATGAAAAATGTCCAGCTTCCAACACATTACCTTACATAATCTAAACAAGGACACACATTTTTTCAACATAATTTCATGTATATCAGCCAACTTCAGCTGGGACAAACAGAGCAAAAAGCTACTTTTTTCTGGTAAACTAGATGGAAGAAGCTAAGTAAAATAAAATTTTATGGAGGATGGGGAAATGATATAGAGAAAAGGACGGAGGGAGGGGATATGAAGAGACAGGAGGAGAGGAGCCCCCTGCCTCCCTAATGTCCCAGATACATCCTCCTGATAACACAGTGGGGAAGAGTAACCTAAATTTATTCTGTTAATAAAAGCAAAGACCACAAAGACTTCACCAATATAACACCATTAAAAAAAAATAATAATAATTCTGTAGATTTTTTGTTGATTTTAATGTCACAGAACGGAGACAGATGCATGTTAGATGCCGTTTCCTATTTTTAATGTGTAAAAAAAAACAAACATAATTTGTTGCAGACATATTGTGATATATATTCCGGTTTTAGAGACCACTTAAAACCTTAAACATTTTAAACTTTGTCAACAAAAAGTCAGTAGAGGACAATGTGTGAGAAAATCTACCAGAGAAGAAATGTTAGCTTGTGAAAAGAACAGCACTGCTGAGTGCAGATCATGGCATTATAATGGTTTAAATAAATCACAGCAATTTCTTTCCTTCTCAAACAATAGCAGAAAATTGCCACTAAGAAATACCAAAATATACAACTGATATATTAGGGCAGCAACTCATGATTACTTTAGTAATTGATTATTCTGATGATTGATGAAATAAAAGGTTGGCACATTGCGCAAATTTTTTTATTTAAATACTAAAGCGGATTTTGTACAATATTGCAAATATATAAAAGACTGCAAATAAATACCATAATATCTTTTTTGTAATTAGAAAATAAAAATTTGTACTGCCTAAAAAGCAACTTATATCAATAAAGTATAGGGCTATTCTGATTATTTTGGGATTAACTGATTAGTAACTGGATAGCAAAATGTGTTTAATAGGAGCTTTTTTTTTAACCAGGTGAAGAGATCTACTGACAGCAAACATATTCTGTGATTAATCTTGTGGTTGGACAGCAACGTGTTGTAATTTGAATTTAACCATAATATTTATTTAGCCATCAAATCATCAAGTCAACGGCTTGGGGGCTAAGGTGGAGGTTGTTTTATATGAATTTTTAACTTTTGCTGCCTACAGATAGACTACAAAACTGTTATGCAGGATAAATATGCACCTAAAAAAATGCAATGATATCTTAGCAATAATCAGAGAAAAAGAAAAATATGACAAAAACAAATGACAGAAGAGGTCAGTGAAAGAACAGCTGCTTACATAAGATCCGTTACACAAGATTCAGCTAATAATGCCATTGCAGAGATCACTCAGAATAAAATAATTAATTACACAGACTTATTCCAAGGTAAAATTGTCAACACAATGTCTCACCAAATACAAAAAAGCTTCTTAAAAATGAGTTTTGTGTAAGAATCAAATTAAAAGACACATGCTGACAGATTACCTCTTTTTGTCCCAAACCAAAACCTAATTTAGATTTTAATCCCCAAACAGTTCTCTAAAAATGTGGAGAGATCTGGGTACTTGAAACTCAAACAATAACACAGAGAGGAAGGCAAGCACTGCGTACATGGAGTCTAATTTCTCCTCTATTCAGAGTTGTTATTTTTTTATACCGGAAGAGCTGAACTGGAGTTAAAAAAATAAATAAATAAAAAATGATTATAAGAGACACAACTTTGAGAAAGATTTAAATGAGTCAAGTTGTGACACAGTTTTAAAGAGAAATCAAACTTTCATCAAAAGCCTGACTGAACAGAAAACTCTGATTCAAAGACAAACTGAAGTCTCTTTGCTTGTATTGTGGCGAAGCTCCACCTTGGAGCTGCCGCCACACAGAACAGCCCTCTGCTTGTGAAAGTAAATCTGTTGGGCCTCGCCTTGACACTCAACAATTTTTCCCGACACACCTCCTTCAGACTAGCTGCAGTAGCGACTAGCAAACACCTGGTGGAACTGATCCAACGCTTCTAAGAACGATCGTAAACAGCATCACGGAGAAACATGGGTTTGATTGAGTCCTGAAAGAGTCAGAAAAGCTTAAAGAGAAAGATACCAATTTCAAACAGCTATCATGTGAAATCAAATTTCTTTTATTTTTGATAAATATATCATTTTTACTACAACAGAAAATAACATAGTTACTTGACTGTGCTATAAAATGGCACTCTGTTCCTGGAAAATACATAATACCCGCCATCAGATCTTATATGAAGACTGTCATACAATAATTTAAATACAGTATGTGTATTCACCCTCTTTAGTTCAAGACCCCTATATAAAATCCAGTGCAAACATTTAGCTGTGTTATTTAACCTCAGTATAAATCCAGCTGAGCTGTAAAGGCCTCAGCGGTTTGTTGGAGAGCATTTATCCATCATAACCTCAAACTTACCAAGACTACATACACTGACAGGTTGGGCAAGTAGAGAATTACTTGGAGTCATCAAGTAACTATAGTGGTGAATGTTGTGAGGACATGTATTAGTAGTGCACTACAACAGAAGAAAACAAAAAAAAATCTCAAAGGAAAAATGTGTTTTGGTCTAATGAAAACACAATCAAACTGTCCGGCCTCCATGAAAAACAGAATATGTGTTGGAAAACTAACGGTGCTCCTAACCATAATCACATCATCTGAATGGGTAAAGCGTGTGGTGGAGGTATCAAGTAGAAGGGATGCAATTCTTCAGTAGGGGAAGGGAATGCAGTCAGGAATAAAGAGAAAATTGATGGGGCTGCATGACAAAACATGTCAGAGACTGCAAAAGACTGAACAGCTGCAACACAAAGGTGTAATTGTGGCTTCAGTCCCAAAGAGTAATAATCGCTGTCCTTGCTTTTATATCTTCGCTTGATTTGCTGCACTTCTTAGTAGATGGCACTGCGGATAAAATCTACCTGCATTCAATAACTTATAAAGTTTAGCCTCATACGTGTAACTTTAAGCTGGTTTTACAAGTCTATCAAATATTTAGCAGTAGTTTTTCCCTCTTCGTTTATATTCAATCACGCATATGTGCTTGGAACAGTGGATGTGCTTTCAGGCTCCACTTTGAGCCATCGTACTGTTTGTCCATAAGCTGAGCTCAAACTGTTACAAGCATGAAGATCCACATGTAAGAATAAACCCCCCAAAACATACAAGCAGCCTTAAACCCTCAACTTCCAGTTGAACAAACAAGCATTATCCGGAATGGCCTAGTCAAAGTCAAGATGTAAATCCAAGAAATCCAGTTGAGAACAGCCTTAACTCAGGAGGAACTGAATGCAAATGGCCACAAGGCACAGGGAATTTATTTTTATAGCACATTTCAGCAGCAAATAATTTAAGGTTTTACATGATGAGAACATACAACAACAAACAAGCAATACTGGATTTACACAAATGACATTGTCAAAATCATTTAAAAAAATTATAAAATATTATAAGTATGACTGGAGTGAATCTGTATCTCAGTTATTACTAATCTCAAGTAACCCTAAACAGATTTTAGCCTTGATTTAAAAGGCTAAAATCTGTTGTTTGTTTTTTTTCAGTATTTTTGTAACTGCTCAAACTACTGCAAAAATCTTTTTCAGAGGAGCATAAAACTGAATGCTGATTCTCCATATTTATATCTGGTTATGGGGATGAAGAAGACCAGAGGGATCAACCTTCCAGACCCCTCAGGTCTTCTGGTTCTGGTCTGCTCTGCATCCCCAGAACCAGGATCAAACGAGGAGAAGCAGCATTCAGCTTCTATGCACCACAAATCTGGAACAAACTTCCAGAAAACTGTAAAACAGCTGAAACACTGAGTGCCTTTAAATCTTGACTAAAAACCCACCTGTTTAGAATTGTATTTGAACCGTAATCAATTATGAATTTAATGATGGCATTTGACTTAATGTTTTGATTGTTGATTCTATGTTGCATGAATTTGTATTTTTGTTTTCTTTTTTTATGATATAAAGCACTTTGAAATGCCTTGTTGCTGAAATGTGCTATACAAATAAAATTTGATTGATTTGATTTTGATTTGGAGGGTGGATACAACAACAAAAGATCTTTAACTTACGTTGGTGCTAAGCCACTCAGATTTACAAACTACACTGTCAACTTGTAAAATATACAAATAAAAACATGCATCATTTTTCTTTTGCTTTGCAATTAAACAGTTTAGTGTTGGTTGGTCACATAAACCCGTTTTGCTGTTCACTGAAGTATGGGATTATAACATGACAAATGAAAAAGAAAAAACCTGTAAAGGTGGTGAGTAGTTTGGCATTTCACTGTGAAAAAACAAAGAGAAAAGAAAAGGCTTTCTTATGCAACACTCTTTGAGCCAAACACTGTGGTGGTGCCAAACTAAAATGTCTACTGACCGTCTGCTGACCCGCTCTTGCATTTGAAGCAGCTAATTTGCAAGAATAACAAAACCCCTGACACTTCACTTTACAACACTGTAAATGGATATTGTACAACTTTTTTTTTTAATGTGGAACTGGCTTACAGACTTATGTCGGCATCAAATCGCCTTGCTTGTGTAACACAATTACACAATACTGAAGCCTGGTGGTGTAAGTGAGGAGGGAGAGGGTTAACCAATCAATTCAGGTTGCTTCATCCAAAGCCGACAGGATAAACAAACAGGTCAAAGAGTGAAAACCTTCACATCGGTGTGAGTGAGATAAATGTTTGAAGAAAAAAGGTTTCACAAATACTAATCATGAGATTTTAAATGGTTTTCTTGAACCACTACCAATTTTGTTTCCACAGAAACTGATTTGCCAAATGTCTTATCATTGTGGCTCATGCTTTATTTAGAACATCTACAAATATAAAGTAAAATTTTGTCTTCCCAGGGACGACACAAAACATCCTGAAAACCGTGAAAGACATGATTGGTGTGCAGAGTGTTTCAAAAGATAGCAGATTTTAAGTCACAACTTTAACCCTTCACGTTGTTCCATACTTTTCAATGTCACATCTGCATGTTTCCAAGGGACACATGTGAGCCAATTTACCTAATATTTCTATAGAAAACTTTAAAAATATATTGTAGACTGTTGCCTTATAGCAATGTACAGGTTATATATGACTTTCTTTATAAACCACTTGAATAAGTTTATAGTATGAACATTGGTTAATGTAATCCCTGAGAAATCGGCGTCAATGTTATGTTGAATAAGGTATTTGAATTACCCACTAAATAACTCACATCATTATTCTAACTTTATCTATGAGCCTATAAATACTCGTTAAGTGCACATGGATTAGCCTGTATTCCAGCTCACTGACCCAGAGGTCACACACAAGCAAAAAATAAGTGACCTCGATCAGAAAACAGAGTTGACCTGAAACAGCTTGGATATTTTTAAACATATAAATCCCCGGGTCAATCCCAACCCGGCTGTGTGACATGCAAAGCCCACCTCCCTCAGCTGACGGAAAAGAAAAAAGGAATATCTACATGAACAAATGATCACATCTTTGGTTCAAAAACTAATAAAAGTTCTCAAACATTAGTGAAAACAACGATCATTTTTGTTGCACAGTGGTTTTTCACCCATCGTCCGGTGAATACTTGTACCTCCGTGGGGGAAGGGTTGGGATGCATCAGGGGAAGGATCACGTTCCATCGCCTAAGGTGATCACCAATTGGATGTTGCTGGCAGCTGTCCAGCCAATCAGAAAGGGTTAAACGGGTTCACTCAGGCTGTTTATGGTTCACTAAGAATACTGCAGGGAAAAGGTCTCCCTGTCTCAGCTCTCGGTGTTGAGGCCATGTTTTTTCTGACCTTCATAAAATCTGAAAAACAATAGACTAGTTTTAGCACGAGGGAAAAACAATCTGCTTTGAAATCTGCACCAGGGGACGAGAAGCATACAAAGCATGTAATGGTAATATGTTAATACACTCTAAAAACCATCCAGGATGGTGAGCTGATTCAAAAATGTAGTCCATTGTTCTTTGTTTTAAAGTAACATATCAGGTTATTCCCAAAGAAACTCTGCTGAAAACTGAATGTGTTTTAAACAACTAATTAAAAGAAACTCTTTGCTGGATAGTTTTATCATCCAAACCCCTATTTGTTGGAAACTACACCCAAAGATTTAAATAGAAATCAAAGCAACCTCTTTTGGACAACAATATTCTTATTTAAAAGAGAAAAAAAGAAGTAAATTCCCCTCTTGCATATAAAGCAATCCAATAATCAAGTCTGTCCATACATCAAAGTCAGATTGTTCCATTTTTGTCCCCAACAGAGAAATTCACTCTGCAGGTTTGCAAAGTTTCTAAAAGTATAATGGGAGGACATACTGACCACTTTTCCTCACTTTGCTACATTCTCCAACTGTTCTCCAATTTTGCATTATTTGCTGTTATTACAGCATTTTTCTTGACGTAATCTCTTTGTTTTTCTCTCACAAAAAAATCATATTTTTTAATACATTCACATCATGCAGACATTTACGTAAAAGTCTTCGCAAACTTTAAGATTTGTGATTCCTGTTTACTGGCCACTAGGATATTGTTGTTACAACCTGAATTTGTTACTTGCCAGCCGTATTGAAGCGTGGTCAGAGGGCATCCATCAACTCCCTGCTAGGTCAAAGTGATACTGCAGCCCAGTTAGTTATTTAGTTAGTCACCATGGAAAAGCAGCTTAATCTGTAAACATTGGAGATGAAATTCCATCTCCAAAGTAATTTCATCTCTGGACACTATTCCCATCCAATTTACAAAAAAATATTTAGTTTTGATGTTTTGGGTTTTTTTATTCATAAAATGTTATTATTTTATTGAATTTTTTCAAAGGTTAGAGATATGACCTGAAAAGTACCTGGAAATAATCTTGTTATTTCTTCATTTTCTCCAAGATTATCTCTGTTGAAGAAACAGCTACACAGTTTTCTTTCATATGTTAAAGTCCTGAGAATGGGGGAAAAAAATGGATTCAAAAGACCAGCCACTAATTTAACAACATTTGAAACCATTTAAAGCTTTGCTATACCTTGATGCTACAAATCAGGCCAACACCGAACAGTAAAGGTTAGAGACTGAATATGTGAGACACCAGGCAACTTGGCGGATTTGTTGAGTCCAAATCCACCAAGCTGCAACAAACGTTTCTGCTACAACTTTGCTGGCACAGAATCGCTCTGAATACGTGGATGCTTGATTCATGGACAACTCTAATTTTGGAAAAGCTCAACTTAGTGGTTTGTAATTCCATCTGACTGTGGTGCCTTCAAACCAGTAGTTTAGCAGGTTGCTTCCAATACAGGGGCAGCATTGTGATACTGAGCAGCTCCATCTCTGAGCCCCCCTGAACTTTCACCTCTGGACTTCCCTGAAACTAGATCCACTCATTCCAAAACTACTTAAAAACACTGTAAGTTCAAATCAGCACTAATATAT
>CAEFZX010004899.1:0-11768 GCA_903066825.1 Alfaro cultratus | reverse complement strand
TAGATAGATAGATAGATAGATAGATAGATAGATAGATAGATAGATAGATAGATAGATAGATAGATAGATAGATAGAATACCAAAATGTATGAATTATCATACACGTTAAATAAAATTTTGATTAACTAGTTTGTTTATTACCCTGTTATTCTTATTTTATGTAATGCAACATTTTGCCATTTAAGTTTGTCAATAAAAACACTATTAATTTCATGTTTAGTTGTGCTTTCATAAGCTGAAATCATGAGCCATGATATTAAACTAAGGTGGAAACCAGTGTTGAAAATGACAATAAATGAAATGCAAGATGTTAAAGGTGCAAAAACGCAAATAGCTCCTTAACGAAGGTTACTTGATTTTGTTGTGGTCTCTCTGCCTCTGAAGATGGCACATCCACAAGTTGCAGTGCAGCTATATATATTTTCTGTTTTAGGAAAGGACAGTCAATGATTAGTGGCGATGTTAAAATGATATGGTAGAAATCATGATATGTGACTCCAGCCACATCTGAACTGGGTAGTAAACTGTTTTTGTGCATCTATATCGCAATAAAAGTATAAACCTTTTCAAAGAAACCTTAAGAGTAAAGAGCTCTCTTTAAATCTCCCTCTGTCTTTAACTATCCAATACACAACAGTTTAAAAATGATCATTTCTAGCAACCCCTCAACAGTGAGGCACTCGTTCCATTAATTCTTGTTTATGTTATACCAACATGTAGAAATTTGGTGAAGTTATTATAAAAACAATCTAGTTGTTTTAAAATTTAGGGTCATATTTTTGGATGAATGAAGACATTTCTTCAAGTTATGACATCTTTCTGTGTCATTCTGTGTTGACTTGGACATCTTTGGAGGACTTATCAGTTCTCGGTCTTTGTCCACCAGAATTTATTTCAAGACCCTCGTGTTATTTTAAAGAGTTTATAATGTCCTGCAGTCTAAATAAATTCTCCAGAGCCTTTGAAAGAGAAAGAGAAAAAGAACCCTCAGCATTGGTCAGCTGACCAAAACAAACCTTTCAAAAATAAAGGACCAGTCCCAAAAAATCAGCAAACTCTATGTTTACTTTTGTGACAGCAGAAGAGAAAATGTTTTTTTCTGATATCACTTCCAAAAATGAATTTGGCGCTTAGATAGTCTACTGGAGATTGAAGAGAACTGGGGGCATGCTGCAGTTCTTTAACTATAAAGTTGTGCCTCCCTCACAATTCTCACCCCTGTTCTTGATGGTGAGAATAATTGTGGTCCCATCCATCCTCGGTGAAATAGGTTGTTTTGTCATGTCATACAGTATTTACACCAGAGGGAAATGTAATAATAATAATAAAAAACAAAACAAATAAGGGTTCCTAGAAACTGGGATGTAAAATGTAAAGTACAGAAAGTGGCTCAGTTACATGTATTTTGAAGCATATGTGTGCGCTTTAAAATACATTGTATGGGTCATAAACATTTGTTTATGCTCCTTACAAAAACTATTATTTCTACCCAATAAAGCTTGGATATTTCAAAATTTTCAGTGTGAGATTAATTATATTTACACAGTTCCACTTGGGGTGGCAATAAAGCTGTCTACATCTGTAGGTGTGTGTCAGATAATAGGAGATCTGAGGTTCATGTTTTATTGCAAACTAACATGAAGAGTTTTAATTGATTGTTTTGACGAGACTGGACTCAATCAGCTGAGAAAATGTTCCAATAGGCCCCTGGAGAGGACTGAACAAGTTATGCATAATTAAATGCAGCCATTGGAGTAAGAGTGATTAGTGTTGCACTTTTTGGAACTCTTAATAATAAGCATCATAGTCTTCTAATATTTTATGTAAAAAATGTGGGTATTGCTTATATCAATTTATTTAAATTTGCCATTCAAAATTACTGAAAAACAGAATGCCAACAAAAACAGTAATAATAAAAAACTGTCTGCAGATAGCAAAAAGTCCTGCAGCTGAACCACGAAGCTAGAAAAAGATCCACACATACGTCCCAAATACTGAGGCACTTTATTGGCGCCCTCTCGTGGACGAAACCTGGAAATGTAAAAGTGTAACCAGATTCAGTTTTTCACTTTTCATTCAAGAATCTGAGGGAAAAAAACTACAGAATAAACAACACATTTTAAATAACTTTATTCTGTAAGAAGCTTTAAACGTGTTCTTTTATGAAATGTTTTATTTTTGTTTGTTTTTTTTCTCTCAGAATAAAATTATTCCTCTGTAATTTGCATTGGGATGCTTTTAAAACAAATACAACAAATCATCTATTTACAAAATCTGTTACCAAATCTATCAGAATTTGTGTGCATATAGGATACTCATCCAAACAACTGGAAAATATCACTGTTATTTTAATCACATTGCTTTACTTGGTAGAAAACAGTTTTAACAGTTTCGATCAAGTCTCTTGCTTTTTTCCATCCATCTTCACATCGCTCACAAGGTGGGGGTATTTACAGGGAAGGGGAGTGGAGGACTGGTGTCATGTGATCTGATGCGGAGCCTCCAGCATCTCCATCAGGAAAGTGTCAATGGGCGTGTCCCCGATTAGTTTAAAGAAGAACAGATGCTCCAAACACTTGAGACCGATGGAGCGCAGAGCTGGCAGGCGCAGGAGCAGTTTGGCGAACCTGCAAATGATAAAAGAAAGTAAAAATAAAAAGATCTAGTTAAAAAAAATATCTTAAGATGTCACCTAAGTAGTAATGAGGAAAAAATCCTTACTTACACTGTACTTTACAGTTAAATGCGTTCATAATATAACATAAACTGGAAAGTGGGTATGTTGTCCTCCTGATGGCTTCTATTTAATTGGCTGAAACATTTCATGTCTTCTGATTATAATATACACAGTGCAATAACTGCAACCCTCCAGCTATGGTGTGAGTGTAACATTTCCCACCTGCCAGGCTGGTCGGGGTACTTCTGTTTTGTATACGACTCCAATGAAGCGTAGACTTTTTCTCTTAGGGCCTCCACCTCTGATGGGTTTGACAAACCTTTTGCATCTAAAACACACACAATCCAACATATGCATATGTCCAGTGTAATACTGAAAGGTGCAAAATGTCGCTGTATTCGAGTCCAGTCCATACTGACCTGGGTTGAATAGAACGATGGCTCGCAGGCAGCCCAGCTCTGTCTTATCCATCTGCATGTCTTTCATTTTGGATACCAACTCTGTGAGGACTCTGCAGTCAAAGATTTTTATGTTGTCAGGACAAAAATGTCTTTTAAAACAAGTGTTCCATAAAAACACACAAAGTAAATTTCAACTGAATAGTCTTAGGCCATTCCTGTGAGACTTGTTGGGGTTTGAATCTTCGATATAAACACTTCAAGCTAGAAAAGCCTCCACAGGGTTTTGACAGATTTTCAATTTCCATTTTTCCAGACTGAAATTTCAAATGATTTTCTGAAGTCTTTAGAACATTTTGGACTTTTTAGCCCAAAATAATTTACCCTTATTTCTGAATTTCTTTCTGAGCATCTCTTACCTGTCGAAGATGGATCCCACTCCTGCACTGTGGGCGCTATTTCTGTGCACGTGTAGACCTGTAGCCAACAGGATGCCGTCTTTAACCGTGACTGAGCGATGCGAGAAAGAGGCAATGAGCAGCTCATTCCAGCCTGGACAAAAAAAAAATAATAAATAAATACATATTGACCATATTATGCATTACATTTTTAGCAAGATTGTCTGCTTTTGTCTTATTTCTTTTCTGTGACTCCCTTTATTCATGGCACGTGTGCAAGCTCTCCCACCATTAGGGGTCAGTGTAGCTGCCGCTGCAAACTGCACTAGTGGGACTTGGCAAATATTCCAGTTATATTTGGTCTCACTGCTCTATAAAACCAGGTGGCAAAAACATGTTGAGTGTGTATGCGTGTGTGTCTTTTTAAAATGTTTTTACTGGTTTCACGTGTTTATTTTTCTGTGCAGCTGAGGCTGAATAAGCGCGCGGTACCTGCTCGAAGCAGGATGACCTGGTCGTCCAGAGGGAGCTCAGAGAAGTGTGGGATCCTTTTGGCCCACTCCACCAAGGTGAAGAGCTGCTTGTCTGCTGCCTGACAGATATTAGTGACTGGGTCGTTGGTCTGGAGAGAAACATGGAGGAAGGAAGCCCACACAATGCAGTTAATACCTGAGCTTGCGAGCTCCTGCAGTGTGACTCATGAAGTCACAGTGACCACAGTCAGTGAGCAGGTGCGGCTTTAGCTATGTTTAGTTACTCTGTAAACCAGCAGTTTCCTTCCATGACTCAAGATTCTTGAAATAGTCTTTAATTTGAAAAGAAACTTTCCACAATAATTTTTAATAAAACAGCGCCATGTGAAAGTATCCACATGTTGTTTTTTTTTACATTTCGTCACGTTCAACTATGGTCTGAAACAGTTTATGTGATGGTTAAACACAAACAGCACCTATTTAGAAAATGGAAGGAAAAGAAAAGGTAATTAAAAAATGTACACAGGGAAGACGGGTCAAGGAACAAGTTGTGGAGAAGTTTTAAACAGGCTTAGGTTATAATCCCATATTCCAAGCTTTTCAAACCAGATTGACCTTCCAGCAGGGAAACAGCCATCGATATGCAGCTAGATATGCAAAGAGTGTCTTTATTCAGTGTGACAGAGTTTGACTTATTTTGCAAAGACTGGTCAACATAATTTTTCTCTAAGTGTAAAAAATGGGAAGCGATATCCCATCCCATGTGCTTTGACTTTTTTTTCTGTAAGATATTTGAATCGGACTTCGGAGTAAAGATTATAACATCTGCAAGTCTAAATTGGATTTAGTCTCTCAAGCTGCTTAACCTGGCTAACCTTTGATTAACACATCAAGCAATCCTTTATCAGGGTTTATAGATTCCCTTCTAAACTTATTTCAACTTGGACTGGTCAGGTTCCTTTTGTTTAGGTTCATAATCTGTAATACATGTCGCTTCCTCCCCAGTTTATTGATCCCATTAGATGGATACAGCACATATTATGGAAATAGGAGCTTTGTATTAATTAGTCTCATAACAAAAGGCAACTATCTGTGTGACTTAGATCCTTACCGAGTTTCCGGGGCTGCCATCGCTGTACGTCTCTGTTTTGGGCTCCACGGCCAGCTCAGCATCCAGGATCTTTTCCACCGGCATGTCGTCGTTGAAACTGCTGGTGGATTCCACCTCGTTCTCGCCTCGCTCCTTCCCGCGCTGCCTCTCTTCCTGCACGGCTGCACACACACCCACACCCAAACATGGACACACACAAAACATCCATTTAAATTCAAGCTTTTTAATACAGATATGTGAGCTTATGAAAAAGTGTGATGAATGCCTGAAGGTACTTTGAATCAGACAAACTGGCCTCATAATAACGCATATTCTAGTTTACTGAATATGACTTTTACACTTTGTTGAAGCACAGACTGATTTATTTTTTAACACCTAGTCTACCTTGGAGGGAGTTTATCAGCATCCCACATCTTGAAGTGTTAATATTTGACAAGACTTCATTCAGATCTGTCAGATTGTGAGAACATCTCCTGTCCACAGCTCTGTTATGGTGGCCCTACAGATTTGCTGTCAGAGTTAGTTCTTGATTCTGTCTTGGCAATTTCAAAGTTATTCCAATGATGCAAATGCTATTTTTTAATTGATTTGAATGCATACAATCCTTCCTCACCTTTGGCTTTTCAGCAAACGTTTAAAAGTTTTGGGTAAAAGTTGATCTATAGTAATTTCACTATATGTATGACTTTGGGATCAGGACTGCTGAACTTTACTCAATTTCAACATATTTAGTATAACTGAATTGTGGAACTGAATCATAATGTGGTCAAACAAATTTTTTTGCTTAAGGATAAACAGAATAATAGTCAAGTTGTTAAAAAAAATATGTAATAACACAAGATATGGGCCATAGGTCATATTAAAATTAGGAAATGATGTACTATAGGCTCATTTAAAAAACTCCTGTTTTAACAGGACCCTTTTAAAAGGCTCTGTAGATAAACATCCAACAATTAAAAATGTGAAGTACGGACTTGTCTTAGTTAAATCCTTGACAATTTCAAGTAAGCCAGAGATTATATCAAATCCATACAGAGCCACTAAAAACCCACTTAATCTGCTTTATGTTGTTTCTAATAACAGATATTATTTTCCTAATTGTTAAAAAACTGAAGATCGGTTGGTTTACCTAGGATAAAAAATAAGCTTCAAATCAATAATCAGATGTCATCCACACCTGCTGTTTGAACCTGTTTATGTGTTCAAACAGAAAACAAGACTCACAAATGATCAGAACTGTAAAACCAAAATCTGTTTAGTGTGAATTAAAAAGATTCCACAGGCTCACCTTCTCTCTTCATGCCCATGGCCAGGCACTTCTGATAGCGGCAGTACTGGCAGCGGTTCCGCTGGCGCTTGTCTATCAGGCACTCTTTGCTGTCTCGACACGTGTAGGTGAGATCTTTACGGACAGTGCGCTTGAAGAAGCCTTTGCAGCCTTCGCAGCTGTACACACCATAGTGCTTTCCTGCGTGACATAAATCCAACCCGTCAAACCTGCTCTGAACCACAAGATCTGTAAATCTTTTGTGTGAGAGCATCTCAAGGTTTAGATAATTAGAGCTGGAGAAAAACAGAACAAAACTTGAGAGGATTCTTGGCAATGCTTGGTCCACCCTCAAATGTTACCTGAAGAGCGATCACCGCAGATAGCACAGATGTGCTTTGACATCCCCCCCGGGCTCGTACATTGGTAGTTGATGTTTCCCAGAGACTGCAGGCCCGGTGGAGGCTTGATGTCCTCCGAACTGCTAACACTGTTCATTGAGTTCATCTGAGGATGGCAGGAAGACAGAGGATAAAATAAAGATTTGAGACTGGGGTGGCTGGAGCGGAGCAAAACAGAGCACAGGAGGAAGTACAGAGGAAGCGAAAGGAGTTCAGCAGTCTCATGACAGTATCTCCCTTCCCCTTTCTGTTTTTTTTTCTGCCTTCTGCTAGTTCACATATTTTTTTTTCCCTCTCCCCACCCACACACTTTATTGTGAAAGTGTCTCAGCAAATGATCACATGCTTGGTCAGAGGGAGGGGCTGAATCTGCTTTCTGAGACTTGTCATACAAGTTTTTTTTTTTTTTTTTTTGAGCATGTGTACTTGAAGGAGGAGTAGGAGAGGGGAATACACATGGGTGCTGCAATACTCAAAAACAACAGCAGAGGACACTCTGACAGAATTTCCTTTTTAAAGCTATTTAAATATACTGTGTCCACTACAGTCAGAAATGGTCTTCACTAGTTTCTCAAAAAATCACATTTTAACTGATGTACATTTCTGTAAAATAAAAGTACTTTCTGCCTGACAGATTTCTTTGGTTTCTGCTTTCAGCTACACTTGCTGGTTTCAGATTATCGAACAAACGCTTGATAAACTAACCTGTACACAATGCAGATTGCAAATGATAAGCTAAAATATTAAGGGACATAAAACTACCCACACCATTCTAAAGCTATGTGTGAAACATATTTCCTTTTAAATAGAACAACTGGTTCAGGTGTTTACAGTAACTGCCAACAAGTCTTTAGTGGATTTTCAGGCAATTCTTTGTGGAGAAGGTTTTTTCCCCCCGCCACACCAGAGGGATTGCAAGAATGAACAGCCTGTTTAAGGTCCATGTCACAACACCAGAATTAAGTATAGACTTTGACTAGGTCATTTCTAGGCCTTCTTTTTGAGCTAGATCATTTTCTGCTGAATAGCCTAAGTATCACAACAGTCTCCTTCAGGGTTTTCTGTTAGCAACCTGAATTCATAGTTTTCATTTCATTCAGAAATGCATTTCTATACCAAATATGTCAGATGCCCAAAATGTTTTACTTTTGTTAGCTAGCCCATAGACTTTTTTTTAAGTCTCGTGTTGGTGATTTTCACCCTGAAACTCTCCAAAGGAAGTAATTTTTGCCCCACCACTTTCTTATTGCTTAATCATGTACCCAGACCATAGATGAGGGGAGTGAGGCCTGCAGTGCTTGAGATGTTGACATTGCTTCTTTTGTGATAAATCATCAAGGCATTACGCAAAAGTATAAAAGCAAAACCAAAGCCATTTGTGGGTGCCTTAATGCCAGCTACTACAATGTGGCCCGTATTTACCCAAAACTCTGCCTTGGAGCTGCAGGCCATAGCCGAGCTGCAGCTTCAGTGAGCACCACTTTCTTTTGAGCTGTTTTTAATCTGTACAGCATTTTTACAACAAATTAAGATAACATAGTTACTTGACTGTGGGAAAAAAAATGGCAGTATATGTTTTAAAAATACAGAATTTTCCAGGAGTATTTCATCATTTTGTGTAACTTCTTTTTGTATATATTCAGGTTATTGTTGTCTGACAATAAATGTTGTCTTGTGATCTGTTGCTAAAAAAAGCAAAAAACACATCTGTAAAGGGGCAGATACTTTTGTCGCAGCACTGTCAGTGACAAGTTTGGCTCCAGGCTCTCACATCATGGTGTGCAATAACAAACTTAAACTTCAACAAGGACATCAATCCACGAGAAATGGAAGTTTTTACATAATCACTTTCAATACAGTGGAAGCTTTTGACTCCTGCATAATTTCAGCCTCTTATTGACATCCTGCCCTCTTTGACCTTGGGCCATCGGCAACAACCCTGAAGAATGCACATTTGTCTCCCATACTCACGTTTGTTAACTTGCAAACCTCTGCAAAACAACTGCAGAGAGAGGCATGCCTCTGACCTATATATTTAGCTGAGAATGACTTATGGATAATCCCCCCCAAAGTTACCTCTAGCTCTTTCTATCACTTATTTACAACATGCACTCTGCAGATCCTCTGATGGCCGACTGGGCCTGGGTATGTCAGACCTCTAAAGGTTACCAGAGGTTTTCCTTCATGTTAGTTCTCCCTTATGTTCTCAGAGAGCGCTGGTTTCCATGCATCTGTCACCCCCTCTCAGTGCGGGTGGCCCGGAGGCGGATAGTCAGACTTAAATGAAACATCAGCTCCTCCATACTCGCTCATCGGTGAGTCAGTGGTGAACAGCGATTCTTCTTTAGCATGAAATGGTGCTGTCACAAATAATTAATATCACAAAGACTAAAAAAGTAAACCTTTTCAGTGGTGTTGTATAGACAGGATGCTGCTTTTAAAAAAAGAGTAAACCACTGTAGATAAGGACTACAAGCTCTTAGTATGGATTATTGATTATTGTGTTGAATATATTCTCTATTCAACACAAGAGCACGTTGCTTCATTTAGGCTAAGTTTATATGGGCTTTAAAGGTGGCAGACTCCACTATGATCTGCAAATCAAGCACTTTCAAAGTCTGACAAATGAACAGGAGTTGTAATTATTTTGACAAGAAGATAAAGCAATTTAAACCAATTTCAACCAAGTTGGAAAGAAATTTCACATTTTTTGCAGAAATTTCTGCTCTCATCAGAATTAGTATGGCTAATTTAGGTTACCTGGTTTACTAGTAAAGATTTACCAGTGCGTTAGAGTTTTAATTATCTGACCCGATCTGCCACCCCCAGAGGAAAGGAAAAGGATTAATTCACAACCAAGAAATTGTCAATGTGCTGCAAGCTGCTGGAACTTCACCATCACTGCTTATGAAAAAGCAGGTGCAGTGCAAGAGATGCCCTTTATGGATAAAGATTTTATGATCAAATGATATGAACATTATTATTTCGATCCAGAGGCAAGAAATGTTTGGATGAGGCACTTTGGAGATTTTAAACCTGTATTGTACAACATAATTGGAACAATGAAGAAGGGTGATTGCTTCCAAAGTCATTAACTTCACCACAAATGATGAGCCAGATGAATTTGGGACACATCTTGGGGTTTTAACTGGACAAAGTTGTTAAATAAATATCACAACATGTTTTGCATTGTGTCAAGAAGGACATCATTAGCCTTCTGGAATGACTCCAAGCTCAATCCTTTTTAACAAGTTTGGCCCAAAAGCTGGGTCATTGCTGGGTAGCCATTCAGATCAAATGACCTTTACGAATTCTAACAAGAAGAGACCTGAGATTGTGCCTGAATTCATGCAGGAAATGTGGTTACTCTGCTACAGCCAAATATTTGTGTATGTTTAAGCTTTTGATTTTGACACTGTGTAGATTTAAAAAAAATCTACAATAACAGCAAAGTTTTGCACACCATTCTGGCTTTTGCTATCAGTATTATGTTTCAACTCAGAAAAACAGAGGGGATCAGCAGGATGAGGAGTCTGCAGCATGCAGCTCCAATATTGGTTCTTCAGGTTTTAATGGTTACTGAGCCCTGAGCTAAATAACTGGAAGCTTAAAATAAAAAGAACATTCATGTCAATTGATTCTGACCCAAAACACTGTTGATATCAATAGATAAATTAATCTTTGACAGTGTTTGCCTAGAAAGAACTAACAATTGATGAGTTAATTTAGAAAATCATTGACCTGAATTGTTAATGAAATCAACTATCAGTTGCATTCTTAAATACAAATAAACATGGAACCAACACAACCTTAAAAATTAAAGCCAGTAAAGGATTTTAAGCGCCAGTAACTAGTATGTTCTGTAAAACATGTCCATATCACCAGTGACCTATCTATAGAGAAGAAATGATTCATGAAAACTTTTAACATCCTCTATGAGCAATATTAAAACCAGAATAGAGATGGGGTTATCTGAGGTTATGCATGTCCACACCAGTACTTAGTTTTTGCCCGTGCCTTTGCAAAAAATGCATAAAGTGACCTGACAATGTGAGCATACTTGCCCCTTTGCTTTTGGCAAACAGATAAAAAGAAACTGTGCCATCAAACACCCACATCTACCCAGACTGTCGCTGTAGGCCGGATCCATACCATGACTGAAGTAATTTATAAGGTTGATTGCTGCTCCCTGCAGCATGGGCCTCAGTTCAGCCACTGCCATGTGATCATGTGTATGCACAGCTGATTCCTTAGGGGGCTGTACTTCATTCATTTCATCAAGATCACATAAAACAGACACTTCCATTTGCTGTGAAGTGACCCATTGTGCCACACAGTTACAATGCCTTGCAAAAGTATTTACACACTTTTAAGTTTTTCAAAGGTTTTGATGTTACAAACCACAAATTTTCATATTTTTCAACGGGAATGTGACTGACCAACACAAAGTAATACAAACAATAAAGAGGAAAGAAAATTATGGATTTAACAAATAAGAATTCAGAAAAGTATGACATTCATTTGTATTCAGCCTGCTTTACCTTCCTTCCAGACTGAATCTGTGTTTCATAATCTCTGTACAAATGCAGACGTTCAGTGACGCCTTTGGAGTTCTCGCCTTAATGAATAAATGACAAGAAAGTCATAGGTTAACTTTGAATGTATAGAGGATACAGCAAATGTGGAAAAAAAATATGTTCTGGGCAGATGAGTCCAAACTGAATCTTTCAGCCTGCAAAAAAAGGCTTCCAAAGGCAGAAAATTAACGCTACACAATCCCCAACATGAAACATGGTGAAAGTAGCATCATGCTGTTGGGATGCTGTTAGTCACAGCAGGTCAGAGTTGATGGAAAGCTGGATGGAGCAGAATCCTATAAGAAAGGCAGCAGGGAGCCGCAAAAGTATTAAAAACTGGGGCAAAGGTTTACCTTTCAGCAGGACAATGACTCTAAACACAGTCAGATTTAAACTATGTGTAGGAGCCATATATACATTTTTGGAACTTAATACAAAATGTTATTGTGTGTTTACGTGAGTTAAA
>CAEFZX010004895.1:0-26367 GCA_903066825.1 Alfaro cultratus | reverse complement strand
CAATGTCAATAGTCATGAAAATAAAGGAAACTCATTGAATGAGAAGGTGTGTCCAAACTTTTGGTCTGTACTGTATAGGTAGAAAAAACACCTGGAAGTTTAAGTAGAGTGGGAGCTCACCAAGACACAAAGTAAGGTATTGCTTGAAAAAAAAATGGTTAGAGAGATAACCGCACAGTAAATTTAGTTAATACGAGAACGCATGCCTTGTGCCTGGAACAATATTTCATGAGAAGTCAACTGAGAGCTGTCAGTCCCCTTCCACTGGAAAAACACTATATGTATGTAGCTGCTGGACTTGATATAAACATTCCCTGACTTAAAGCCACATGCCTCACTCCTTTTTGGAGATGCAATAAAATGCAAATTAGTAAGAATGGTAAGGATTTGGAGACAGTTAAACAGGAACAGACTCTAATCAAGGCTCAGGATGGAGAGCCACATGCAGAAAATATCTGGGAGAGAGACAGCTGGAAACAGATTTAAGGATGGGAGGCTGATAGTTTTCTTTAGTGGTGAAAAAAGCACGACGTGCCAGAAACGTCATTTGAGCATGCCACAACTGCACTAGTAAAGCTAAATGAAAAAAGTCAAAGATGGTAGAAATCTAAAGTAAATATAATTACAACAGCTTATTCCACTGATTAGAAAATGTTCAAGTCAAGACTAAAACCTAATCAGGAAAATTTATCTTATGCAGTGTTTGGGTTAGAAATGTAGTTTCCTACAATCAAAGTCCTACAATTCAGATATTTATACAGCTCTAAAAACAAGCTAAAATTAGTGTATTCAAGTGTGCTTCATGCATAAACGGAAGTCTCTTCAATAAATGATTTGATTTCTTTCCAAATGAACAGCAGGCAGCTGCAAGGAAAGTATTAAAATGACTCGAGGAGAGTGAGGTGCATCAATGAGAATGAAAGCAAATTGAGATGAAGGTGATAAAAAGCAGTAAGAAACCTTTTATTAAGTAAATTACATATAGATTACCTGAAGTCTAATTCTTCTATCTTTTACACGATTTTACCTCAAAGTTTTGCAGAAAGACTCGTTCAAATTTCTTTACAGAACCACCAAGCCTCTCAATTAAAGATACAAAAGATGTTTTACATACGGCATCCCGAAGTGCTTTCTTAATATTCAATATTAAAGTGGTTTTACTTTATTTGACATTTTCATTATTTTGATATTTTTGCAGATTAAACTGCTAACATTTTATTGACACAGAAATACACTACGTTTATATTCATATTACTTGAATTTTTGCTGTTAAGTCACATTAGGAAACTTCTCAAGGCAGTTTGCTGCAATGTATTTTTAGGGGTATCCAATTAAAGAGGCTGAATGTAAGTTTATGTTCACTTACTAGCATAGTTAGCCTATCCTACTGAGACTCAATTTATAATGTATTTTGAAGCTTGTGATTGCAACATAAGCAAGAGGAGTATGAGTATTTTTGCACTACAGTTGTGCCACAGAGTCATTAATAAGAAAATGTGCAGAAAAATATTTGAACTATTAGATGGAAAAGTTGTGGGAAAATGAGAATCACAGCTTATCAGTGGAATAAAATGTGAAAACACACTAAATACTTTGCATTAGCCATCAGAGCATGAACAGTAGAGAGGATCTTCGGAGACCTTTTTCAGTTTTTCAAGTTTTTGAAGCTTGAAAAACTGACTGATAGACTTACATGTGGTCTGCTGGCTGGTCATGGGATCACTGGCCTCCTCTCCATACATGGCATAAACTGTTACAGTGTATTCAGTGGCTGGAGTTAATCCTTCCAGTTCCACCTCATTTACAGAATCACCCACTTTCACCTGTACACACACAGACACAGAGCAGAACAGTATGAATGCCACTATCTGAAAACTAATGCCGTGTTTTCACTCCAACATCTTTTGACTCCAGTTTAAATTGTTCATGTTATCTCTCTTTGACTCCATCGTATCTATCCAACCGGCCCATACAATTTGAACAAGCATAGGGTCTAGCTGTGAACAAGATATATTTAATGAAATTATTTCAGATACACAGCTCGGTCAGAAAAGCTTCAGGAGACTCAAGGTAAAATGAGACAATGTGAGACTCAGGCTGAGAACTGAAAACTTTTCAATGCAGCCACCCAGTCACATAATGAAGGCCTTCCAGCTTTTCAAAGAGATGCTTTCAAAGCTGCTGATTTAAAATTGAGAGCTGTGAGCGACTAAATTATTATTACTTTTTTCAAAAGAAAATTGTTACAACAAAAATGAATCTTTCAATTACAGACAAAAAACGGTTGTTCAGTTGCCTTTTTGTCTACCACCTGCATACAGATGTAAAAAGTAAATCAAGTTTAATGTCCTTATAAAAGATTTAATTTTAAACATGAATATGCAATGAAAACACTGTATATTCTTTTCATATTCCAAACAGGAAAAATTAAATGATTAAATTTGTCATTAATTAACAGAAGGTGGTGGAAAAATGATTATAAGGGTGCTGAATAATGAGCACTGGCCACATTTTCTTTTAAAACTTCATGAAAAATGCTTAAACATTTAGCCTTTCTGTGAATCACTCAACAAATATTTAGTTTCTGAGAACTGCCTTACACCTGTGTTGCATGGAGTCAACAAACTTCTGGAAGCTGTGCAAGAGGTTGGTGAATGATTATTTGTTCAACCCACAAGATCAAATATGGCTGTGCACCTTTAGAGTAGGGTGAACACTGCTAGTATAAACTCCAACCACCTCGCATATTTTAAATCTCATTAAACTAGAAGACCACAGGGTAAGCTAATAATCTCCTTGTGAAACATTTGTGTTTGAACACATAAAACAGAGAAAAGTTTATTGCTATAAGCTAGCATTGCCAGCACCAAAACAAATAGCTGACTCACTGACTTCCAACTTAAAACCAGGACGCTCTCATCCTGGATTTGATTTCATTCCTGGCAACACTTCTGCAACAATTTAAAAATGCATAAATTTGCCAGGAAGAATTATATTTGTGCCAAAACCAATTATTACTTTTTAACAAAACAGTATATACCATATTTTAAACATTGATCTAGCTCTGAAATGTCACTAGATATAAATATTTTTTTCTGAATTATTCAGGAAATTTTAGGGAAAAAAAGCTGTTACATAGTTGATCAGAAATTGTTATATTGAAGAATTGCTGCATAGAAACAATTTCATCTGCCTGGTAAAGTAAAATATAATGGTTTTTAAGGAATCACAAGGTTGTAATTAGCATGTTGCAAACTTTGCTCAAGTTGCTTGGAAGGTATAGTTCAGAATTTTTTAAATAGGGTTACACTGAATTATTTTAATATTGCTCTTCCCTGTAAATAACTTATTTTGCTTTTTGGACTTGGAGATTACCTCAAACATCTAATGTGAGATGGGCCAAGACCAAAATGGACTTGAAAAAAAGCTGTTATAATGACTGCAATTTGTCTATTTTGCTGCTAAAAAAAAAAGTTGTAAACTCCTATGAGTACGCTTTCTCCAATTCCCCATTTTGCTTCACTCTAAATTCAATCTCACTTTCCCTCAGTCTCAAAAAACTGTCCTCAAATTAAATCCCAAATCCCAGAAAGGGATGTGAGTGCAACACCTACAAACTGAAATCAGCCAAATTTTGGGTTATGATACTAGAACCATAGAGCCAAACTCATCTTGCTTCTGGAATGAGTGATATCCATTCTCAAGCTTAACTCCTTCATGAATTGTTTTGATTGCCTTCCACCTGCAGGGGAAAGGAAAGGCAGGAATAATGAGGTCTAATGGGAAAGGGTGAGTACAACTGGCTGTACCTTTTCCACCTCTTATCCGCTCTGTCATGTGTGACTCATTTTCCAGAACTGCAGAGAGAGTTCATGATTTTATCATCCTTTTAAAATGATGCTCTGATGTGCTGAAAGAATCACAATCAGCCCGTGATTGCAGAGTGATTACAATTGCAGTCTTTCTGCTTTATTTTCTAACAGTTTAAGGAATACAAAATGGCATAAGAATTTGATACACTATTTCACACAATGCACAGAAAAAAATGAGAGAACAATTTCCTGTACCAGTGGCTTATTTCTATGTTGCCATTTTAGAAATGTGTACCTCAGTATCTTGGATGAAATTGACTTTTTTTAAATTAGAAAATAAAGACAAAATATAGAATGTTGCTTTTGTACATAGAATGTACAATTGCATTACATTAGATATAATTAAATTGTATTTTCTATGGGTTTTTTGTATAAAATGTCTCTTTTCCTTTTGTTCACTCTTCCATCAAGTTTTATTATTTTCTTAAAATACAGTTTTATTTTCTTTCTTTTTCATCTCTCAGTAGGAAGACATGTGATCACTATCAAGTTAGCTGATTGGTGGAGGGATGATTGCTCAACCAGCAGCTGCATGATACTGTGAACCTATATAGAGCACATTAAAATAATTTATTCACTTTGACAATCATGTCTAGTCCAGGATTTCACAAGGGGTACAACAGGTGAACATTACTCAATCCTAAAAAAGACATTTTAGACATTTACCCTTACCAGACCTGAAAAATGTAGCAGATGATGATGGGTAAATGAGCCTATAAAAAGTGAAGAATTGCTCTAAGAAATGTGTAACTTCCATTATTTTGTTTGCTTTATAAATTTTCTCATTTTCACATTTGGTGGACCTGCTGTTTACCTCCTTCTCATCTACAGCTTCTTGCTCAGTCAGCGGGGCGTACAGGATCATGTACCCCGAGGCCCCCGTGGCGATCTTCCAGCGGACCCTCATGGTGCTGTGAGTGATATCGAACAACTCTAGGTTGTTCACTGTGGGCAGTGCCACTGCAAGACAAAGACACATATCACACTGATAAATTTACCACATTAAAAAATAACCCACTTTATAAATGTACATTCAATATATTGATCAAAATAGAAACCAAATGACCACATATATGCACATTAAAAACCAATAATGATCCTTTGTGGCAATATCCAAATGCTGTTAACTGTAGAGCAAGGTCAACATGTTACTTAATTTTCTTTCTTGACCAGCAGGGAGGAATTTCTCATTTTGATAATTGAGCAGCTATTACACAGGACAGATTGCTCTGGTGTGTCAGGATGATGCCTCATGCAATAGTTTTAGAATTAGACCTAAGAAAAACTATCTGTTGATTAGTAGGATAAACCCTTTCATGCATAATGGAACTCCTACATTACGGTTATGGTTCATTTTTAATGTTTAATGGTTTTGCATAAGACATAAAGCGGGTGCTGTACCGGTCCGTCGTGTTGAAGAGAGAGCTGAGTCAAAAAGCAAAGCTCTCGATTTACCGGTCGATCTACGTTCCCACCCTCATCTATGATCATGAGCTTTGGGTCATGACCGAAAGAGCAAGATCGCAGATAGAAGCAGCCAAAATGGGTTTTCTCCGTTGGGAGTCTGGGCTCTCCCTTAGAGATAGGGTGAGAATCTCGGTCTTCCGAGAGAGACTCAGAGTAGCTGCTCCTTCACATTGAGAGAAGCCAGTTGAGGTGGTTCGGGCATCTGGTCAGGATGCCTCCTGGACGCCTCCCTGGTGAGGTGTTCTGGGCACGACCCACTGGGAGGAAGCCCCGGGGAAGACCCAGGACACGCTGGAGGGACTATGTTTCCTGGCTGGCCTGGGAACGCCTTGGGATTCCCCCGGAAGAGCTGGAACAAGTGGCTGGGGAGAGGGAAGTCTGGGCCTCCCTTCTGAAACTGCTACCCCCGCAACCCGATCCCGGATAAGCGGAAGAAAATGGATGGATGGATGGATGGATGGATGGATGGATGGATGGATGGATGAATGGATGGCATAAGACATATGACAGATTTTATTGTGGTGATTAGTTTATGTTTAGTTTCTGCAAAGCTAAGTTTAATAATATTGTTTCCCAATTTCCTTTCAATTCTCATAGCAAATGCAGGGGCCTGTTACCAGTGTGGATAAATACAAAGATTTCAAAAGGTTTCAAAACCATTACATTTCTCTATATTATCAGTTCTATTTTTTAAAGTCACTTCTATAAAGGTGCCAGAGAAACTGCTGAAGAAATCAGGGTTTTCTCAGGGAGCACGGAGAATAGTAATACTGTTAGTTTGCTGAAAACAGTTAATGTATTTAATCATTCTTCACAGAAACATGGTCAGTGATACTAATAGATAGCCCAAATATTTAGCATTTAACATGGGTTTGTAAATCTTGTTTCTTCATAGCAAATAGAATAAGAAAAGGGTGTCGAATTTGTGCAATAAAAACACTGATAGACCATTTTTGCAGGTGTCTAATAATCTTATTCTACATAACATTAAAAATAAAGAAGTGCAGGGCATTGTTATTACCAAAAGGAACAAATTTTGCTTTTTTAACTGCTGGGTTTAAAACAGAAAATTTTACTTATTCTGTAACAAATTCCCCTGAATACAACAATTAAGTTTTAACAGGCAAGTCATTTTCATAAGGATGGCATTTAAAAAACAACTCCAATCGCTTCAAGTAACAAAAAGATTACATCGAGATTACATATTTATATGGAAGTTTTTAAATGAGGTGAAAAATAAGTTATTTTCTTCTTAAGCAACTTGATGTAAGTATAGTGCAGTCAAAAGCCTTAAAAAAAGTTTTTTTTTTATAGGTCGTAACCACAGACGCTTACATGTGGTGGCACTTCCTCTCAGGGCCTCACTGGCAGAGCTTCGGTAGACGGCAAAAACGGCCACCTGGTACTCTGTGATGGAGTTCAGATAGGTCAGCTCCACGCTGTTCTCTGTCCCCACAACCACCTGAAAGACAGACTTAAAATCAGGATCTGGATCTCCAAAAACTGCTTTACAACCACTAAAAAAACAGAAAAAAAGTTTCATATTAAGTTTATTTATTGCCATGGCTCCTTGTAGCAATCTGTTTTGTCACAGTCCCAGTTGTTTTAGGCTTTTTAATTCTTATAAATATGGGCAAGTTTAGGTTAGTAGCTAACCAAAAAGCAACAAAAGACTGCTAAGTACTCGTATAATAATTATAGAAATTAACAGTTCAAAATAAAAAGGGAGGAAACATTTCAACTAATTATCTTCTCACAAAATAGTTTTAGCTAAAATTTCTTTCTAGTTTTTCACTTCTTTTAGTTGTCAAATGAATTTCTTGCAAGAATTTCTGGCTTGCAAACACAACACTTGCCACTACAATTTTTGTTTCCTTAAAGAGATTTGAAATGAAAAACTGTCAGATGAGGTGCGATGAAATAGACACAGCAATTAATAAATAGCAGAAAAAATCTAAGAGAGAATCAAATTTAAAAGCAAACTTAATTAAATCTACTTTTATTATGTGACAGAAAAGTTCCATACACAAAGTAACCAGATTAAAGATTTAAGTGTGCACTGAATAAAACCCCAAACAAGCCTTGGAGCAACTGAAAATGTCCATTTCATTAGCTTATTTGTTTAGCATATTAATATTTTCAATGTTCCCGTGTATGTAGCAGCTGGAACACAAAGGTAGATACAATCTTGTTTACCTCAGTATTAAGAGGCATTTGGTTTTATGATTCCCTAATGGCAAATTCCACAGAACAGTCCCCATTTACTATGCAGATCACTCCGAGAAATGAAATTGTTGAGGTGACCCTGAAAGGATTAGCAGAGCAGCTTTAATTAAAAACGCCATCATTAAATCAGCACTTAGACGTTTTATTTGCCTTGTGGTGGGAAATCCCCTGCACACTAATATCAATTAAGGTGCCTAAAGAAAACACTGTAAGACTTGGGACTTGATACCTATGGCTGAGTGAACATGGGAGATGTGATAAAAAATATAAATATTTACTGTCGTCCGATTCCTTTCTCAACAGAGACAGGACATTAGACAGTCAGATCACTGGTGGTCTTTGTCAACGCTTTGATAAGTCTTTAGAAATAATCTGAGATGCTTCCCATCATGCATGATTGATTGCTAGAATTCTGCAACTGTCTCAAAAATTCATAAAACTTCAGTAGGGAGGTTATGGTGGTTTATTATCATGGTGGCAATATATCATGGTCCTGGGTGAGACATTGAGTAGCAGTGACAAGTTATTCATGAAACACGGCCCAGGTGCACCAACATAAATTTGTCATCAGAGAATTTGAAATAGCACAGACCATGAGGTAGTAGTCTCAAACCAAAACTACAACCCTACAACCATAACTCACTTGGAGTACACTCCAAGATATATATATATTCTTATATATATATATATATACACATTCAAAGTTTAAATAAAAATACAGTAGAAACCAAATACTTTTTCTTCTGGTTGTCCTCCACTGGCTGGATAGTACACCACTCGATATTTCTCCACTAGGCCCGGCGCGTGCGTCCATGTAACGCGAAAACTACGAGCTGTTATCTCTGATGTCACGAGATTACGAGGGGGTGCAATGGAGGTGACGGGCGGCGCTGGCTCTCCTCCTCCTGCAAAATATAAAGACCGAATTAGAAGTGACACATGCAGTTTTCAATTTGTATAAATAATATTAACAAAATTGTAATATATATATAGCGTATATATAAAAATGGTTAAGCAGTTTGACACTGAATTTAGTTGCTAATACATAACCAATGTGCACTAGGATTTATTAACCGAGTTGAACCTTTTATTTTTTTGTCAAGCTGCTCCACACGGTCACAGACTGTCTTGGTGAGACCTTCCACGATGTCACTCATCACACTGAAGTCTGCCACGTTGTATACGTGAGTCTCCTCGGGAGGAGACGCAATGGCCTTCAGCTCGTTTTCATCTGCATTTTTCACACCTGAACGGAGAAGAGAGAGGCAGAAATGGAGAGAGGAAAATTTAGACTGTGAGGCAAAAAAATTCCAAAAAACATGAAAGGTGCAGAGGAGAGGTTTCTGGTGATGCAACAAGGAGAGGGGAAGAGAGAAAATTTCTTTTTACAGATTGGATAAAAAAATGTAATTGTTGAGTTATTATTAGAAATGTTTGCATAACATGCAACAATTTTTGTCTAATTTCTACAATAGTCTACAGGTGAAAGTCTTAACTTCAAAACTTGTAATTTAGGGGAAAAAGAAGCAACCCTATCACACAAATTGCTTATCTACCTTGAATTTTAATGTTCAAACAAGGTGGCTTTAAAAAAATATTTGCTGTTTTAACTTTCTATGCATTTAATATGTCACTACGCCCAGGTAGGATACTCATGTACACTATATGTTGTTATATTAGATAAATCAGCATCCATGTTCTGATGATGCTCGTTTGTCAGAATAATGGTACCTTTTAAAAATAACAACCTGTCCCCAGGTGATAAACATGCTTTTCATTAAGCCAACATTTCTGTTTCTTTTTTTTCCTTTTCATTGGTGTGATGTAATATTCTAACCTCAAATTTTAATTAAATATATTTTTAAAAAGAAGAGGCTTGAAAACATCCGTCTGTAATTAATCTATATAAACCGTTTAACTTAACAAATGTAGTTAATAAAAATTTGTTTTAAATATTATTCCAATGTATTGAATATGACTGGTGTCAAAAAGTTGCATAGAGTCAATGCATGTGTTGTAGAATACTTTGCATATATATAAAACAGTAACCCAATAAGTATTGCCAGGCTACACTATGCAGACACTCTGTCTGCACTGTTGCTGAAGTGTTTCCAGTGGCAGGGTGTTCCAATCCTTTTATTGAGCTAACGGTTATTCCACTATTCGGGGCACTTAGGGACTGTACAGAACATTAAGCTCTCATCCCAAAACATGTTTACTTGATATGACAAAGAAAATATATGAGTTGATACAGAGAGGACATACCAATAGCAAACAGTTCTATCCCAGCATCCTTCAGGCTTTGGGCAGGAGGAATCACATCGTCTTGGGACTTCCCATCAGTGATGAGGATTCCTATTTTTGGAACTCCAGGCCGGGACCCAGATTCTACTTTGAAGCTGTTTTCCAGTATAAAGGTGAGAGCCAGACCTGGATTGTTGAGAACAGTACAATGTCAGTAAATAATAATAAAAAGAAAAACAAGATAATCAAAGTAGAAGTTGCAAGTCATAAAATTTTTTAATTATCTATGTAAATACATTCAGGCGTAAGAGTCTTGGAACACAGCATGATTGAACAGAAATTTGAAGCTAAAGTAAAAGACAAATAGTCAAATACAAGCTAAGTCAATGTTCATTTCTATTGTCAGGTAGCTAGTGAAATTAAAAAAGTGTTTTCAACATAAAAGGGAGAGAAGGCCACAATAAGTCACAAATGAAGTGTTAAGAGAGGTTCTCTTCTGTCATAATGTCAGGAAATGACACTGCATAGCGAGTTTAAAAATGTAAAGAACAGGGCTGCAGAGCTTCACACACAAGAGCAGATAAGTATCATAGGCAATATTAAATAGAAATAATAAAAGCAAAGGTTAGAAACTTACTACATTACTCCCACAAAAAACCATGAACAAAACAAATAAAAAAAAATATAGATGTAAATTTGTAAAATGCCTCAAAAACATGAAGGCATGTAACATTATACCTAATTGTCAAACAGACTTAGTCAAGTTGGAAAATTGGAAAGAAATTAGAAAATGTCTTGGAGAAGTTTAAAGAAAACTGTTTCAGAATTACAAATGTCTATTTTTCTTATAGTCAGTAAATTTAAAAGAATGATAGTAACACGCCAGCAAAAAAAAAAAAAAAAGATTTCACATATACTAATGAATATAAATAATTTTTTTGTAAATGATACTAAACATCAAATCTTTGCTTATTTTCAGTTTGCTTTTGTGAGGAAACAAACTGAAAAGTTTACTATTTCATTCTACCTTTTACAATGAAATAACATAAAACTGGTGTCTTACCATATTAGGAAAGACTTTTTTTTATAGGTGCACATGAAATTGAAGCACAGTTATCACAATAACAGGTTCCATGCTTTACACAATAATATATTTGGCCCTTGGGCAGACTTTCATTGTCCTTTATGTCCACAAAGATCTTACTGATCACTCTACTAAAAGTGAGAGACAGTGGGGGGGAATTATTGTAATAACAGAAAGCAAAATGTGGGTTAGTCACAATCAACATTTCCACTGCAAAATTTAATCAGAATATTGGAGTCAACATGTGGTACTATTTTCATGCAGTTGTACTAGCATTGAAAAACATTGCACTGAGTATTTGCTTGACAAGAGGACATCTAGTGCAAAATGACTAAAACTTTGTGCCAACCAATTATTTTAAAGATGCACTATGTTCTGGCTTGACAGTTTGATTGTACCCTGAGTTTCCCTCTGAGGTCCTAAGAGAAGCTCAAACTTGTCAGAACCAAGGCAGGAGCCACTGCCAGAGATTGTAACTTAACTGGTCTGAAGTGTCGTTATTAGTTTGACAAGTTTTTTGTCTCCTGAGTTTGATCACATAATGAGCAGCTGAGTTCAGAGGTAGCCCATACTGACATCTCTGATTTCTGCACTGAAAATTCAATCTTGGATTGATTGGTATATTAATGTAAAGTTCTAAGATGAATACTTATAATTAATGCAAACTGTTTAACCACATAATATTGTATCCTATACAATAAAGGCAATTTCCATAAAGTAAAAATGCAATTGTAGTCCTTCTAATCTACGCTACACTTCCTTTACGCTTCAATGTATTTTTTCACAATTTTCTGCTGCAGAATATCAAATCAATATTAGAAGTAATTTTTTTGTTGTCCTGACCTTCTGTTCCACAGTCTCATCTGATCAGCAAAGGTTGTTATCGAATCTATAAATACCAACCTGAAATTAACTGCACCAGAGGGAATTTAATAAACCAAGGTAGGAAACTGGCTTGATTCCAGTTCCACCTCTGAATGTCATCTGTTTGCTCATCTGTGTTTGGAAGACTATAATAACCGGAAAGTAGGGTGAGAATTTGCTTGGCAGCATACCTGTCAGTGTGTTTCCTCCTTTATAGGGCAGGTTTTTCACAGCCTCTATCACAGCCTCTTTGGTAGTGTGAGCATTCAGATGCCACTCAATCCTGGGGTCTCCACTGTACTGAGCAAGTCCTGCATTGGACAATAAAAGATAAGACGTTGTTCAAACAATAGAAAAAGGAAAAATCCAAAACAAAACTCACCGATTCTTGTTTTGTCAAATTCCACAGAAAAGGCATTGACAAGGTTTTCTAGGAAGGCTCGAACCAGCCTAAAGTTAATCCGACCAATACTCCAAGAGCCATCCACCAGAATCACAATGTCAGCTATGGCAGGAGTCTTGCACATGAATCCATCTTCAGCTGACAAAGTGAAAAAAAGAAAGCAAAGGCAAAAGAATTAGTATTTTTAAAGAGAAAAATGGTAATTAAACCCCAAAAGACTTCACGTCAGGTAATGATTGAAATAAAAATTTATCAAACTTTGATATACCAGTATAGTGCTCACACATGTTGAACCTGCAGTGGTAAAAGTAGGACAATTAGATCTGCAGCTTCTGTCCTAAAGTATTACAAAGTGTTTCATTAATTCTAATTCACTTCAACACAGGATAATTAAACCCCAGAGGACCAAGGCGCTTAGTTTCAGCAGATGAAAAATAATGGCCCACTGTGTTGTTTGTCTCAATAGTTTACTGGGTGATAAAGCAGACCAGGCTCTAATGAGCGAACAGCAGTTCATTTACAAACACTCATACGGCAAACAGAGAGAGTCGAAGGCCAACAGAATAAGGAAACAGCTCTATTTCAACCAACCATTTCCACATCTCTGGGAAACCTCTTAGAGCAACGACTGTTCATACAAAAACGTGTTTTCTGGTTTTCAGAGCCAGCATGAATCTGATACATAGTTGACCCATTTGCTCCCGTGGTTCATCTACTGTATACATTTTAACTTTTTAGAGCTTTTGCAGCTGTTGCCGCATAATTTCTTACCCTACAGATATTGGAGAATATTTCTTTCAGGTCACAGCATGTTTTAACATTTTGTCACAGTGGAGCAGGTTATAAGAGTGAGTGATCGGAGGGCTGGCAGGGGCATTCTTCAGCAGTCATTTTATTCAACGTTGACAGGAACTTAGTGGGGTATCTCTTCTGGCAAGTCTCAGCAGTGTTGGAATGTGAGCCTCCTCCCTGATTTGTTTTAAAGGTCTGTGCAGTGATTAAGTATATGTTCGGTGGGTAGAAGGAAGCAACGACACAGGAGACACACAATCAGGAAGCTGCAGTTGAAAGGATAAAATTTAAAGCTTATGGTGTTTGATGTTGGTATTATGGAGGAAAATGACATTGACCTCTTATTGGGAAGGTTTCACGTAGCAATCCAAAGATGCCTCATTTTGCTGTGATTTCTTTGATATTATTTAGTTAATTAAAAATAGGGTTGAAAATGTTCTGAGAATTCTGAAAATCTGAAGTTTTCCATGGAAGTGAATTGGAATTTAAACTTTGGTAATTTATTGGGTTTTAGATATATTCTGAGAAATATGATTTAGCATATCAGATGTCAAGCAGGTACACTTTAGTAAATATATGCTACTCCTCAATTATGCAGACATTGTGCACTGTTTACTGAAGGTTTATTGAGACCAAGTCCCTACATGCACTTTGCCTTCCTGAGTTACATAGACAATTTAAAACCCAGGCTTATTGAGGATACATATCTCAGTCCATGGACTACATAAACTCACATACTATTAATTATATATTTGAGTGCAGAATTATAATTATATAATTATAATACATTTAGCTTAAACTAACCTAATTTCAGGTTAACTCCAAATTTCCACAATTCCACTAGAAATCACTCATTTGGAAAAATCCTGTTTCCCCAATTTAGCTTTCTATGCAACATTTCCAGTTAAGTTTTAAGGAAAAAATCCCTTCCTTTGATAAATCTAATCTAAATATAGTTTCACGTTTGCTTGCACACAGTGACATTTAAAACTTCTGATGCCCTAATTTGTGTGGGGATTTTTTTTAGTTTTGACCTTTCTATTCCGACTTTACTCATTTCACTTTAGGAACTTGAAAGCATGATGCGAAACCACATTTTTCTAGCCTTCTTGCTTTGAGTTTCTATTGATATTATCAGTATGAATATCCAATTTGGTCAATTTAAAAGGAACTCAATTACAAAGTTGACATTTTAAACTGTCTTATACATCTTGTATTAGTGATTACTAACAGCAGTCTTTGTCTGTATTACATAGAAAAAAAAATCCTTTATGTCAACATTTCCAAAAGCTGTCACACAAAAGTAGATAGATAAAACAGAGCAACTTTGCTTTGATCTATTCAATCTTTTTGTCATCTGCTGAAATATGGCTTTACAGTAGAGATATATTTTCAGAATTTAGAAACCTTATCAAAAAGAAAAACATTTGAGGCCTTATAATATTTATTGTTGTCTTTTCTCTCTGCAGTTCTCAGACATGTGATAAATATCTATTATCTTTTTAAATGGCTTGTGATAACTCTCTGTTTCCTCTAACTGATGATACAAATATGTCTTTTGAACCTTTTTCTTCTGACTTTTGCATCTAAAAGTGTTGTTGCAGCAACATGGTAACACACATGCTACCGTGTTGGTAAAAATCAGATCAAGGAAGATCAGATTTTTTTATTTTCCAGTTGATCAGTCATGTGTTAATGTAATCAGACAGGAAATTGGACAATTCTGGTCAAAAGTAAAGGCATGATTACTTCTGTTTACATTCTTCCCTTTATCTGCCATGTGGCAAACAAGAGGGCCTTGAAGAGACCGAGGGGAGTTGAGAATGTCACTGTAGTGTAAATACTCTCTTTCAAAGATGTTTCAGAGCTATTTCAGAAACAGGTTCCAAACATCTTTACTCCATGAACTTTTTGAATTGCTGCTATTTAGCAAATGGTATCTCAACATCAAATATATTTATTCTGTCTCTATCTGCCTCAAACTCTTATAAGGTTTAGCTGCTGCTATGATGTACCTTACATTGTTCACACCAGTTTAATTAAATTGTCAGTCTCAGTTTGTTTTTTATGACTTTTGGTGAAGATAAGTCAATTTAGTTTCTCCATTACCAATCAGAACAACTGACAAGTAACAGGAGTGGAAAACTTTGACTAAATGAAACCTGACTCCGATGTTAAACACTTCAAGGATTTAACTTTTGTTCCGCATTTCGTTCCGACAGAAGGCTTATGAATTTCACCAGTAAAAAAAAAAACAGTCTGACTAAAGCATGCTCTGTTTAATAATGAATTAAGTAAATCCCTGCCTATATCTCTAGACTTGACTGTCTTTAAAAACACTCAACATTTATAACGATATCCTCTAATCTGAAATATAAAGTTACCAAAAACACAACATGTATGTGTTACTTCGATTATGTGCTGAAATCCTTGCCACCATTTCCTGTTAGAATGTATCAGAAAATGAAGCAAGAGAACATGGAAATATCTGCGTTATAACAGACAATATCCCTGGATTAAAGATGTTGTTAAGAGGAAGAATTTAAACAACTTCAATGCCAGAAAGGATGGATTCATTTCAGTCAGTGCAGGAAGCAAAACCAAAAAGTTAGACAGGGATTTAGAGCTTTAAAGCCAGCTCTGTAAAAGACTGGCACCTGGACTGATGGTGAAAGGGTGGAAGAGAAAGGAGGAAGCAAAGGAAAAGACACAGACACTCGTATATTACAGGGTGTAAGTGCAAAAGTATGTCTGTGGTAAATAACAATGCTCTTTCCTTTGGCTTGATTTCCAACTCCTACCCATTTATTATTTCTTATTCTCTGAGAGAATGCCTAACCAGCACCCCTACAATAACACCATAATTAGGCCTATTCTGTTGTGTTACATGTGCCGTTTTAGGAAGTGTCCTTATTTTGCCTAACTGAAAAAGAAAGTGTGAAATTGGTGAGAGAAAATAGTAATACTTCTTTAGGCACTTTTGGACCAAACAGTTTGAGCAGCTGGGCAAGCTGTGTTAATTTGGAGAGAAAGCAAAATATCCCAGAGGAATATAGAGCATTCTGGTTGCATGTGCACTGATACAATTGTGTGATCTAACAACCAGACCATTTTAAATCATGTAATTAATTAGTCACAAACATTTAAATGTCTCAAACTATTCAATTCACTTTGCACCAAGATTTTGAAGCTAACACAAGCTGATGCAAAGCAACTGAGTTCACTCAATTGGCTTGCATTTGGAAAGTAGTCTCTCCAGGTACACCATTTATCTTCCTTCACCCTGATTGGCTTATTAATATTATCCAAACTCCACTGCAGATCGTTCCCTTAGCTAGTATACCTATACCTGATTTTTATAGGTGCTTCAAAAGTTAAACTATGTTGGGGTTTTGGTCATGAATGTGGAAATAATTATAGAAGATGAACAGGAAAACAGACCAATCATCCAGTCACCTACTCCACTGCTATCTTCTCCAACTCATCTGGGGTCAACAAGGCATTCCCTACCCTAATCACCAAGGGGATATAATCTCTCCACAAAGTAGTTGGCTTGCCCTCAGGTCTCTTCCCATTAAGACATGTACAGAATTCCTAAGCACTTATTCGGAACAGATCTTTACCAGGTGACCACAACACCTCAACTGGCTCCTTTGGATGAGGGAGAGAAGCGATTCTACTCAGAATCCAAGGCAATACCTAATTCCTAAAATAGTTATGAATGATGGAGCATATAGTCAATTTGCAGAGCATCTTGCAATACTTAAGTTTCTCAATCTGGAGTAAAAAATCATTTCCAACCCCAATCTAAAAACCAAACTATTAAAATAAAAAGATGCAACTTTCTTAATAAAGTAAAGCCTTGAAGTGATTGATTGCTGAATTACTTCAGCAATTTAACAACGCACATTAGAGCTATTTTGTCCAACAGTAAGTCACAGCCTGCAGCTACTTCTTGTGAAAATGTTTAATAAATTTACTAACAATAGGATTTATCTGAAACACAAACATGTTGAAAAATTAAATTGATTGGGTCAATTCCGAGAGTTTGATAAAGAGAGTTTTAAACTATTGACATTGTACCTCATATAAATTTGACAGCTGTGAGAAATACAAATTTGTTTAAAATTTTATGTTGTAAAGCTAATGAGGAAATGAGTGAGTTAGTTATGCAAAGGTATTAATTATTATGCTGGCAGCTATATTGATTACCCCCATTTAGGGAACATCCCAACATTAGCAAGTGTGTGCAAAGCTATTGTTAATGTCTTCAGTTTGAATGACACTTTTCAACTTCTCTGAACAGTTGCAAATTGATGAGATTTAGTGAAAAAATGAAATTTTGAGAGATAAAAGCAAAGGGATGAAGCCAAAAAGAGATATGCATGAATAGAAACAAAGGCAACATGTTTACTGATAGATTCTTAATAAGACAGCTATTAGCAGAAAGGTCCCTCAGGCCGCTTTTTCACAGGTTAAAAAGTCAAAGTTTGAGGCACAACCTGAGACAGTGGATGTCAGGAGCATTAAGCAGAGGACCTGACCTTAGTCACCAAAGTATAAACAATATTTTAATGAGTCCTTTGTGTTTACTGGTATTCTTATGCATATTTATGTCTGCAAATGCAGAAAGTGTCCAGTTACCTTTATAAGAAAACTAAAAAATATTTTTATTGTGTGTTATACAGTAAAAACTGTATATTGTACTCAAACAATATACTGTCCATCATATATTTCTATGCTCAGTGGCTATGATTGCAACTTATTTGGCATTACTAGCATTGTTATTAAAATAACAATGCTAGCAATGTCAAATAAGTTGCTATAGCCAAAATATATGGCTATAACATGGGCACTATTCCACACTGTCAGGGAAGGAAAGAGCTAAGTCAAAAAGCAAAGGTCTCAATTTACCTGTCAGACAGCATCCCTATCTTTATCTGTGGTCATAAGATGTGGATCTTAATAGAAAAAAGCAAAATCCTGGATGAAAGCAACTGAAATTAGCTTTAAGCATAGATGACTAGGCTCACTGTTAAAGATAAAAAAGCTCTGTCATCTCTGGGGAGCTTCAACTGGAACAGCTGCTCCACTACATCAAAGCACCAGTAGAGGTACTTTAGGGATCTGATCAGAACTCCTCCTGGGTCCCATCGTTTGAAGGTTTTCAAAGCACACTGGAAGGAGAACCCTGGACAGATCCAGAACCTGGTAATGCCTTGGGACCACCCAGAAAGAGCAAGACAGCATTGCTTTGGAGATGAGTGATTGGGTCTCCATACTCGGCTATATTGTTTTAACAGCATGCTATTGGGAAATCTTGTGATCGTCATAATATTAGTAAATAATACAATCAAAATAGCAGTTACAATATATATTGCTACTGATTCTATCAATCTGTGATGTTTAGCATTTTGGGCAATGTCAGCTTCAGGTGTGAGCATCTGCTGGTGTGAGACGCCGTCCACCTGGCTAAACATTACAGTCGTATTACAAAAGCAAGCTCAAAACACTAGAGCTTAAGATATTAAGTTTTATGCATAAAACTTAATATCTTATGATTCCTTTAGTGTGCTCTTGATCGTTTATTGCAAAAGATGCAACCGTAGCCAAAACAAATTGTCCAACATCAACATGTGGAAAACTCAGCAATTTTTGTTTGAATTTACATTGATACAGTGTACGGCTAGCCTACTAATTTCAGATTAACTGATTCATAATTGGATAGTAAAAGATGGTTAATAGAATACATTTTAAACAATATTTCAACTGGGTGATGCTAAAACTGAACTAAAGGAGTTCTGGGTAAAACATTTTTACAGTTAAAGAAGGATTTATTTTTATCTTTTATATTTTTGGTATGTTCTGACTTAATTCCTTTTTCATGGTTGTTTCAAAGTTGAAATAATAATAATAACAATAATAATAATAATAATAATAATAATAATAATAATAATAATAATAATAACATTTGATAAATAAACAAAATGCTTTAGCACTCCTGTGTTTTGAAACATTTTTATCCTAAAGTATTAAAAGTCTCAAGACTAAACATAAAAAACTCTGACATCCAAGAAAATTCTATCTATTGTTTAATAGCTATTTTCTAAATAAAGCAAATGTGATATTTACAGAACATGTCATGAAAATGCACAACAAACCTTTATAAATCTGAATATTGTAAGTGATCCCTGACTTATAAACACATGCAGGTTAGAATAATACGCACTGCCAACACCTTTGTTATTGATTCTTTGAATAGCAAACATTACCAAACATTTTTATCCATCATGTTGATCAAATTTGACATACCACACCACTAAAAAATATGCTGCATTTTATGAGGGAAGCTTTACCTTAATGGAAGATTTTTTTTTTTATTACTTTTATCTAAAGTTCAAAAAGATGTGCAAATTATGTAGAATTGCAGTGCTGTTTAAAAGATGTTGAACTATGCTAAGATAATCTTTAAATGATACAACACTTCAGTCTTAAATTTACTGCTGCAATAAATCTGGTTAGAGAACTTTCGCACTTATTGTGACACACTTTGTGCTTTTTTTCCATAAATATGTAAACCAGAAGAAAAAAAATGTAGATGTGGGCCAAACAGTTAAGTCACAGGAAATTCCACCAGATCTACAAATCAAGTACACAAACAGAAAACAGCAGGAGTGAGAGCAAACTGCAATCCCACTACACATGTGAGGGTTGTGACAGAAAATATCAGGAGAACAACAAAGCAAAGTTACTGTGACTTCCACTGCAACTCTGCATAATTAATTCAGAAAACAACTTCACACTCAGAGAACACAAAGCATTTTATTCATAAAGCATCAGATCACATCTTACAGCTCCACCTTCATTTATTGTAAGATGAAGACATTTATTATCTTTGAGCAAGCATTTCCGTAATCTGGGTGTCTCTGTCTGTCTCAGATATATCCTCCTTGACACACAAAATAAAGAAACTAAAAAAACTCATCATAATTTCTCTTCAAAACTATAACATTTCAAAATCGTTCCCATATCTGATCTCCAACTTAGCTGGTTCCTCATTAGGTTGTAAAATGACAGCTTTCCATCTTCCATTTCTATTTAAGGTTTTTTAATATGCATAGTCTATCTTGCATATCTGCTTAAAGCATGTATTTATTTATCTTGCACCATGCAATTAATTACATTTTTATGTAAATTCCCTTTTTGGCAAAGCATATCTACTGCTCACTACATCAAAAAGACATGCTCCAAAAAGTCAGAGTTAATATAAATTTCAGATGTAGGGAAATATGATATCCAGAGGAAAATCTGAATGAAAAGGAAAGAAGATAGATCTACAAGCATGAGAGAAATCTGCAAACTAACAAACTCTTTCTGTGCTAAGAAGCCTTTAAGGAAAAGCTCCCTGGAGGAATATTCGGCACATAGAAACAAAGCATGAACCAAACAAACAAGGAGTAAGTAAAAACTTGCAACATCAATAAACAGAAACACAAAGTATTTTCCCATAATGGCAAAAGTACAGAAAGTGCTACACTTCAAGGCAAGACAAAAAGAAAAAGACAAAAGAAATGTCAGATTAGGGCATCTAAGTGTCTCAATATATGAAATGGCTTATAAATAAGCTATTTTAAAAATGACATAAAGAAATATGCAGTTTGTTGCAGTCAACACAAGCCCTTGGAAACGAGCTCACATTTCAAGCAGTCTCAATAAAATATGTAATGTGCATTATCTTTCCATCTGTATAGATTTTCTGCTTGTAATGATATGCACTCATTAACAAAGCTCAGGCACAGAAATGCTCAAATTATGTTTTTTACGGTTGTATTTGTGGGAAATCTTCTTTTCCCTTTGTTTCTGTCGTTACATGTGAGTTTACTCCTTTTCTCTCATTGAAGTCTCTTTGATGTTGGCTAAATTTTCTGGAGTCTACAATCGTTGGATACTATGAGGAAAACCACCCTGTTAAACTGTTGTCCTTCTGTTGTAATACCAGATGTCAAAATGTGCACTGAGCGTTGGGCAGTTGGTTGGTATCATACTGAAAACATTTGCTGCTCTGTCTCCCTCTTTCTACCATCTGACAGCCCTCATTTCTCTTTCAAATCTGAATGAGGTTGTCACTGTGTCAAATAGAAGATGATGGAGCTTCAGCTGCTCAGGAACCTCATTGCTTTGCCAGCATTATTGCACCTCTCTACCCCCATCCCAGCTACGTACTGCCTCCCTCCTGTTTCAGTTTCACTAAATCAACTTCCTCTCCTTCCCTGGCCTTCCAAGTGCCCTACACAGATGATTTATTGGTTCATCATTCATCTTTATTTGTAGTGTAGCAGATAGACATTCCTGCAGCTGGCAGATCCTGCTGTGTCCGTCTTCCTAAAGTGTTTCCTGTTGATGGACTGTGCATATTGAAAGTGTTCCAGTAGCTCTGCCATGTTTCCAGTCAATTCCAGGCTCATCTATGCCTGTGCATTCATTACTGCATTACCCATGTGGCCTAATTACTTGGACAGCTTATCTTTGTTAAACATTTGGCCTATCCTTTTTTTTTTTTATATACCATTTCCACGAAAAAGTCAAATTAGTGTAATTTGCATGTCCAAAAAAACCCATATAAAAATGTATATTAAGTGCATCACTTGGAATATTTTATCTAAATGGAAGATTTTTAAATTAGGAAAGCATACTTGCAATCAGTTTTATGTGTATGGCATTGATAGCGCTGAACTGGCAGTTCTGAAAGAGTTAGAATTTTAAACCTTTATCCTGCTTCATCATGCCAAACTACATACTAAACCAGTGGTGCCCAAAGTTGGTTCTCGAGGGCCGATGTCCTGCATGTTTTAGTTCTCTCCCTGGTTTAACGCTCCTGGATCCAATGATGGCTCATTAGAATGGCTAAGAACATTGACATGCTGAAAAGATTGTTACTACCATCAGGGAGAGAACTAAAACATGAAGGATGCTGGCCCTCGACTTTGGGCACCCTGTACTAAACATATAAATTTTGTTTATACCATGCTTCCATTCCTGCACACATTAAAGACGGATTTTAAACTGTTAAAGATGTTTTCAATAATGTCAAAGAATCTGATTTGAATCTGATAGAGAATCTGTTTAGGGAACTAAAGATTGGGGTGATGGCAAGGCAACCTCTCAACATCAAAAACTTGGACATTTTTTTTAGTTTACCCAAATGTAAATGATCAAAATACCAGATTAAAGATTGTTCTTGAGAAGTTGCCAATTGCCACCTAACTCAATTCAATTTAATTTTTGACAACTTTACAAGACATTGATTATTTTCTCCCATTCTACACAGTCACTGTGGGAACAAAAACATAGTTTAAGTGTTTAAGGTTTTCATTTATTCACGAAAATGTCTTAAACCTTGCATGAACTTGTTAGACACAGGCAAAAACTCATACTCAATAAATTTGTTTAACATCTAGATACTTGAAGAATGGGTTGAAGAAATGGGCTGACTTACATCAACTATGTTTAATTTGGCCCTTTGTATAATCCATTTACACACACACTGCTACACCCACACACAGATACAAATACACCTATGATGTGTGAAACATTTGACACTTGCTGTGATTTCTCTGCAGCCTATCCTTTCTGGGCGCAGTCTAATTACTGGACGTCTGAACAAATGGTCCAGGAATTAGACCTCAATAAATAGGTCGTGTCAAGCCTAAAAAGTGGTCATGTACCAAGAATGAGTTTATGTGTTCAGTAATTGAAATGTCTTAAACTCAAGCTCCAAAATAGATTTACTGTTGGCACAATATTTTCAATACAGTGAACCCTCGTTTTTCGCGGGGGTTGCGTTCCAAGAAGAACCCGTGATAGGAGAAATCCGAGAAGTAGTTACCTTTATTTTTTACAATTATTATACAGTATAATTAAATACTCTACATTGAAACCAAAGAACAAACCTGTTTTCGGGCCCAAGCATTTTTTTTTAACAAATAGAACGCTTTCTTACAAATAACTACAGCAAAATAATAATTTTAATCATCAATACGAAGTACAGTAGGACAAATTGTGACTCGCGTATTTCACTGTGCCTCTGACTGTGACGCTGCAGCCTGACTTCGTTCTGCAGTGTCTTTTTCTTCTGAAGCCTGTGGTGAAGGTGTGTTTTTTCGAGAAAAAAAACATAGTTATCGTTAGTTGTTGTTTTTTCTTCTGGGCAAAAATATTTGCCAAAATTTGCCAAGCTGTTTAATGTATATTTAAATACCGTATGGTCATTGGCACGTTACGGTATTTAGAGAAGAAGCGCAGAGACTGTTTAGCCAATCAGGACCCAGGACACAATGCACTGTGGGGAAAAAAAAACTGCACAAAAAATATCCGCGAAGCAGCGAGGTCGTGAAAGGTGAATCGCGTTATAACGAGGGTTCACTGTAATAGAAAAAAATATATAACAATTTTATAAGCTTGAATGGTGTTCTTTTATAATTTAATCTTGGTCCTATGGATTTCGCTGACAAATCTTTAAAATAATTTATATTAAGATTTAATTACAAATAACTCAGTCACTCAATCTGGTAAAACAAATAAAATGTGTTATTTCTATTTTGTCCCTAGAACTAGTTTTTCTATTATTTTTTTAAAACAATAAGGCAGCAAATATACTGTGCCATAATAAAGTAAAAGCAAAATGTTAAAAAAAGTAAATTTAAAATGTAACAACCATTTCTAAATTTCTGTTTCACTTTCTGATCTCACAGAAGAGACATTTTAAAAAAAATAAATGCTGATTAGTCAACTAATCAGGTAATTATTAGATCAGCAGACAGCCAAACTTACCATTAGTTGCAGCCCTACGCCTGAAAATAACAGATGCATTTTCCGTCTGCTATCAGGTGCTCTTGCACCTTGTCACGTTGTCACCATAGCAATGCTGATTTATTAACTTCAAACAAACTATTAGAAGCACAATCAATTAAAGTCTGCTTTATTACTTTCTAAAATGTAGGCATTGCTGACATACTGAGAACTGATTTATACCAATACATGAATCACGTTGCTGGCATTTTGATTCAAAGGCCTTGGTCAAAGGCAGGGGACCCCGCCCTTTTTCCCTCACCAAGTGAACTTTTCAAAAGTCGGTGGTGTGTATTTTAGTTTTACAGCTTGTGAAACTAAGCAGCTCACAAGCTTCATTCTGCACAGACTTGTCTGCAGAAATGTGAAGAATAAATTTTAAAAAGTTAGCAATTCTATACTTATGGGTATAAATACAAACCTGTATCCAATTAGGGTGATTTTCACCTACATATAGGGATGCATGTTCCTAAAAGTATAGCTATGAACACATTTATCTATGCAAACTTTGGTCAAATTTTCCAACTATTGAGACAATATTATGATCTTTAGTAGTGCGACAACACTGTGATTTCCAGTTTGAGAGAAACAAGTTTTCTCTAAGGCTCATCTTAATTTTTCTTCTAAGTATGTGGACTTTACATACTATAGCTTCAGTGATGTAACATGTCCCACCTCCCACTTCTGAACCCAGGTGAGAAGACTAAAACAACAAAAAACTGATGTATCTCAAACACAAATAGCCTTAAGAGAAATACAAGCAAATATAAAGTCAGCGATTACTCAGCAGGATCACTCAACAATGTACTTGAACGGTTTGGATTCCTTTTCTTTAAAGACCTCAACACATTTTTATGTATTTATCACAAGTCCACACATGACTCCTGCTAAAGAAGGGGAAGGTAAAGTTCAGCAACCCAAGGCCCCTAAGACAACACATGCTGCCATGGCAACAAATCTAAAAGGCAGTGCTTATCTACATGTCTATTAAAAATGATCAGGGTGTGTGCCATGACAGGTGTGTGTTGGAGCTTGCTGTAGCAATCAGGAGCGTATGATACCAGTGCAAAACTCCTTACAGAAAATGGGAAACCTGTTGTTACAGAGATGATTTGTGATTCCAGTTTTACTCAAACCTGAAGCCTGAGAAACAGATTTTTTTAACATGTACCAATCTGTAAAGTTTCTGTGTGGTCATAGACCTATATGCTGCAAAAACAATTAAATATAACCAGAAACCTTGTTTTTTTGTTTTTTTTTAAATAAATAAAAAAATGTGAAAATATAAGCATGAAAATGTTATAGGCGTGCATGGATTTCTGAAAAATGCCAGGCTGTGAATGCAAAAAAAGCACAGTAAAGCACGTCAGACTCCTTTTCTGACTACTACAGGCAGATAAAAAGAGGAGATATAGATCTATCTTATAAACTGCTGCTGGCCAAGAGATCCAGTATTATCAAAACAATCACATACACATTTTATCACTTCTACTAACACCTTCTAAACTTTATGTGAACACCATTCATGAGGCAACAAATGTTCCACCAAAGCCAAAGCCAAAACATCACTGAAGTGATGCCAAAAGTTACCTCATAACATCTTTCAGATAACAATCTGCTTTCGCAAAACAGCACTGTGTCATCAACTGTTTATGATGATGGAATCTGTTATTGCCCATTACCCTTGTGGACTTCATCCTGTAAAACATGATATAACAAAGGCATATCTATTTAAATAAATGAAGACCTGCTGCCTATCAGATAAAATCGCTTCCTCCAGTAGCTGAATCCACTTTACGATTAATGCACCAGAAACAGAAACAACCTAGATGTTTATTATATACATAACACAGAGAGTCTGTTTTCAAATGTTTCTGTTCATTTTATATTTAGACTGAAGAAAATCACCTAGTTTTATGATTAAAATTTCTGTAAATTGTGTTGTGACTCATTTTTACAGGTAAATCTGTTGGAGCTCAAAAATGTCAGTGACTGCTATGAATTTACAATAATATATTTGAATTGAAAATACTTTTTTTTCCTTTTTTTTAGTTTTTCTCTTATATTCCTTATTCTAGAATGATAATATGGATTAGGTGAATAAATTTATGTATGAGTCATTGCAACGACAGAAAACAGATTCTTAAGTTTAGATCATCCAGTGAGTAATTTCACAATATGCATCAAAGTCCAACCAGCAGACGATACCAGACAGATCAGCAGTCAGGTGTATGCACTGTCCTGAAGTGAAATGCAAGCAAAGACAGATTAGATGAGTTATAGTGCTCTAATGTAAGCTTGCACTCGACATCAATCAATGTCGTCTGAGATTTTGTGCCCAAATCTCAGACGGCAAGAGATTTGGGCACAAATCGTTTGACTGAGGAGAAAAAATATATATACCCAAGGTCTTAGAATCTAAAACAGAGCTGCTAATAAACCACAAATAGCCAACATTAAAGTTCAGTCTGTAGCAGCAGTTCAGTCTGTAGAGCAGGCTGTACTTCCTGAGGAGGCTGAGGTCCTTCAATGTTTGCAGCAAGCTCCTCTGGATGTTCTACCAGTCT